>CM055894.1:88176921-88349421 GCA_029582155.1 Panopea generosa
GTTTCCTAGGATTAACCAGTACTCGAGCACACCCCATCTCTGCAAGTAATTGAAAACTTTCCCACTTGAATCAGTGGTGAGAGATGAATGATAATGAAACACATTGTTGTATATCAATCATCACGGAGACTGTTGCCGGGCGGGGATTTGTACTCGCCACCTTTGGATTGATAGTCAGACGCGTAACCAACTGAGCTAATCGGGCCTGGCAGGTCATTTTATAAAACTCTATAATAATGAAAAATTTCAATTATTTGCAGTTTTAAATCAACACTTAGATAGTATACATAATTGATTAAATTTTTATGATTACATTTTGCAATGTTTGTGTTTATTGTGGTTACCAACCATTTAACAAAGTTTGGAAAACTGGAATGATTTTGATTGGTTGAAATATTTTGTTGTGCTACCGATTTTTTTTTTACCAAAAGGCTTCCAAAATTTTTGCATTTAAATTATCAATATCTGCATGATCAGTTTAATTATTTAATTTATTAACAACAAATAAATTGTTTAAAAAAGTATTATTTAAAAAAAAAATCATTAATGTAAAAAAAATGTAATGTTTTTATATTTTTTAAAATTAGTCCATGAGTATAGTTTATAAACAATCCATAGACCACGATTTTGATAGTACTTGAACTATACCTGTAAATGCTTGTATTGAGCAAAAGTCTCAAAGTGTTTCTATATTTGAAATGGATTAGATATATAATTATATTAACAGAGATTAAATTAAAGACTAATTTAAGATGTGTTATGCTTCTTTAAAACTTTTAAAAATGTGAAAGTCAAAGAAGGTCTGTATCGTCTGAAATGAAAATAGGCACAGAAAATGAAAATGATCATAACTTGACCTTTATATTAAGTAGCCTTTGTGTTAATTCTTTTTAAATGGACAGATTAGCGACTATGCAGACTAAAGTGGCCATTTTGTTTAGTGGTGAACGAAATGAGCTGGGATATTTTGGCATAGTATGATATGAACACATAAAGGTAGTAAGGAATATTCCTGCTTGATAACATATAGATTGAGCACATTACAAATAAATACCCAGAATGGACCTAGGAACCTTGATATCTGCAAATTCTATCCAATATTTAATCTGTCACCTCTTGTGACATGCATGAGTTACAGCACTGGTCCTATTCTTGCAGTTATTCATACCGCAGCAGTAGTCTATGGGTAGAGAGTCACTTAGTGCTCAGCATTTCTAGGATTAGTTCTGGGTCTGGTCAGCCTGGTGTCAGTTTAATGTAACTAGGTGGGGTATCATGCCGTAGACACAAGGCATGAGGCAGCACTTAGAAATCACTGTCATGATATAACTGAAAGTTTTTTTGAAAGTGACGCTAAACAACATACAACTACAGCAAGTATTCATTAAGGACCCTGGAACCAACTACACATGGTTGGATAATTATTCATCAAGCAGCCAGGAACCAATCACACATGGTTTGATAATTATTCATTAAGCAGTCCTGGAACCAACTACACATGATTTGATAATTATTCATTAAGTAGTCCTGGAACCAACTATACATGGTTTGATGATAATTATTCATTTAAGCAGCCTGGAACCAACTACACATGGTTTGATAATTACTCATTAATCAGTCTGGAACCAACTGCACATGGTTTGATAATTACTCATCAAGCAGCCTGGAACCAACTGCACATGGTTTGATAATTAATCATTAAGCAGCCTGGAACCAACTGCACATGGTTTGATAATTATTTATTAAGCAGCCTGGAACCAACTGCAGATGGTTTGATAATTATTCATTAAGCAGCCTGGAACCAGCTACACATGGTTTGATAATTAATCATCAAGCAGCCTGGAACCAACTGCACATGGTTTGATAATTATTTATTAAGCAGCCTGGAACCAACTGCAGATGGTTTGATAATTATTCATTAAGCAGCCTGGAGCCAGCTACACATGGCTTAATAATTATTCATTAAGTACCCTGGACCCAACTGCCCATTGTTTGATAATTATTCATTTAGCACCCTGGAACCAACCACACAGTCATAGTTTGATAATTATTAATTAAGCAGCCGGAACAAACTACTTGCCTGTGTATTAAATATATATAACAATTAATTTAAATACGTTAATAATACAATACAATAGCAGTACTAATGCTGTTATATCACAGCCTTATATTCTAGTGGTAGAGAGTTCTGTGACCTCTTTAAACTATTGTGTCAACAGATCAGTGTTTGTAGTCAGTATATATAACTCTCAATTCTAAAACCACAATATTTGCTTCCGATTTTCTCACCTTTCCTATAAAGTTGTTATGTCAGGTAGATTTCTGGAATAAGTAATTATCTGTATTTTAATTTACTGGTCCATCTGAGGTCAGAATGATCTAGGGCCTAGTCTCGAAACCATGTGCCTCTTTTCGCTGAGAGCCCGTGTGGTTCCAGCTAAGAATAGAATCAATGTCGATCTCTGCAGAGGGGTAGCAATCCTCCAAATGGGTATCGTGTTCATTTTATCTTTTTTTGTCATGTTCACAAATGTGGTTAAATTATCAACCCCTGTGTGGTTCCAGGGAGCCTATATGAGTGAGTGTAAGAATAGTATCGCTGTGGCTCAAGCATGTCATAGGAAACAACAATTTGAGTAATACGTACGTACATACCACATACGCACACATACATACGTGTGTGTGAAAAGTGAGCTATAACTCAAAGATATGAAACAACAACTGTAGGGGAAGCATATGACATGACAAAAACAATATGCAAGTCTTTAATAATCATATCGGCGTCCTTTCTTCATCTGTTTAACAAAAAATATGAAAGTTTATCTTGTTCTTATTTGTCAGTTGATGTTGTTTTTCCTGTAGACATAGCTATGTACTCTAAATTAATAAGTGAGCCTAAAAAAAACAGAGGCGTATGTCTTCTTGAAGTCTCAACATCCTGTATTAATAAATCTTAAAATATTTTTTCGTGAGGTGAAAAATTGAGATTCATATCCGCACACATTCCTGAACAGTATATATCCTCGTAGTCGTAGTATATATGGTTGTAGTAAGTATGTATGGTGTGTCTTAACTACAGGATTGTACACTTGATGAAAAAAAATTAACGAGATGCAAAAATATATAGCAAATATCGTTAATTACTAATTAACAGCGGGTTTACTTATATAATTATGTAGAGCCATATATAGACATAAAATCTCAATAATTCATGACCTTTTTTTACGAAGTTAATGTTTGATTGGCATTTTATTGCAGGATAATTAATGCTCGGGATGGCAGGGGAGTATAGTGAAGTAATAGTTGGTAATATATGGTGCAGGACAGTCTAATAAGAGCACTGTGATCTAGTGATAGAGTGTCGACCTCACAATGTGGAATATGGTGGGTTTGATCGCTGGCAAGGTATACTAGAAATGATACTAGAAGCAGTCCTTCCTGGGTGCTCAGCATTTAGAGGATAGTTCTAGGTCAGTTCAGTCTGGTGTCCGTACAATGTGACTGAGTGTGGTAATTAATTACACTTGCTATGGTCCTAATTATCTGAACTGCCCCCCCCCCCCCCCCCCCCCCCTTATTTTCTGGAATAGCAGAAAATTTATTTCCAATTTACGGTCAAAATTATCTGATAATGAGATTTATCTTTTTTCTATATTTATGGTCTTAATTGTCAGGACTAGCAGACAATTGTTTTCTCATTTATGGTCCTTATTATCTGGACTGGCAATTATTTAACAACCATATTTATGGGCCTTATTATCTGGACTGGTAATTATTTAAAAACCATATTTATGGTCCTTATTATCTGGACTGGCAATTATTCAACAACCATATTTATGGTCCTTATTATCTGTACTGGTAATTATTTGACTACCATATTTATGGTCCTTATTATCTGTACTGGTAATTATTTGACTACCATATTTATGGTCCTTATTATCTGGACTGGCAATTATTTAACAACCATAATTATTGTCCTTATCTGGACTGGCAATTATTTAACAACCATATCTATGGTCCTAATTATCTGGACTGGCAATTATTTAACAACCATATTTATGATCCTTATTATCTGGACTGGTAATTTAAAAACCATATTTATGGTCCTTATTATCTGGACTGGCAATTATTCAACAACAGAATTTATGGTCCTTATTATCTGGACTGGCAAATATTTAACAACCATATTTATGGTCCTAATTATCTGGACTGGTAATTATTTAACAATCATATTTATGGTCCTTATTATCTGGGCTGGCAATTATTTAGCAAGCATATTTGTGGGCCTTATTATCTTGACTGGCAATTATTTAACAACCATATTTATGGTCCTTATTATCTGGACTGGCAATTATTTAACAACCATATTTATGGTCCTAACTATCTGGACTGGCAATTATTTATGGTCCTTATTATTTGGACAGGCAATTTTCTTTCATTAATGGCTTTTTATGGTCCTTTATTTTTGTAGCTATCGGAGACTAAATAACTAATTTTATGTGTTCGGATGAATTTTAAAACCAACATTGTTAGTGGAACATGTGGTCCAGTGGTAGAGCATCGAACCCTGCATCGGAGGATCGTGGGTTTGATCCCCCACGTCTATGTGTGGTGTCTTTGAACAAGACGACTATGGCGCGGTCTAGTGGTAGAGCGTCTGCCTTGCATGCTGAAGGTCGTGGGTTCAATCCCCGGCTGGGTTATACCAAAGACTTTAAAAATGGTGCTTGAAGCTTCCTTGCTTGACGCTCAGCATTTAGAGGAGAGTTCTAGGTCTGGTTGGCCCGGTGTCAGTATAATGTGACTGGGTGCGGGTATCATACCATGTGTCTGCTGGCATGATACAACAGTGTGACAGCACTTAGAATACTGTCTCAAGTAGACATCGACGCGATATGACTGAAAAATTGTTGAAAGCGACGCTAAACATCATACAACTACAACTTGAACAAGACACTTTTCCGCATATACTTAGTACTGGTACTACCCAGGAAGACTTTGAGCATCAAGTTGTTATTACTTGTTTCACAACTGAAGTAAAATAAATAAGTTTAAACCAATATAGTACAAATAATATATTGTGTGCCTGACGGGTGAACAGCGAGTCACCTTGTTATAATGATATACATGCACTGTAAATAATTCAGCAATACAACCAACAGCCTGACTGCAACTCAAATTTTAACATGAATAATGTTGAATTGTTAATATAGCTTATAGCTTCATTTTTAGCTCTACTGGCCAGAAAGGCCAGAAGTGCTTAAGCGATGGCGCGTTGTCTGTCGTCCGTCGTCTGTCGTCTGTCGTCTGACGTCTGTCGTCTGTCGTCTGTCGTCTGTGAGCAGCACTTTCTCTGAAACCACTGGGCCAATTAAACTGAAACTTCACATGGGTGTTTCTATTGCATAGGGGACTATACAGAACTTTTTTTTTTTTTCGATCTGAAATTCAAGATGGCTGCCGTTACTAAAAATAGTCCAAAACTTAAAAAATCTTCTTCTCATGAACAGCCCAACAGATTTCAAAATGTTTAGGCAGTAATGATGACCAACTATAGTTTTGTTAGATTTGTTCAAATGGTGTCCCTAGGGTTAAATATGACCCTGCCCCGAGGGTTCAATTAAGGGACACATGTCATAATATTTATTTATTTTTTTTATTTAAAATAGAAATGATTTTGCCTATATGTTCACAGAAGCATTGTTTAGTGAAGGAGGTTCAGATTTGTAAAAATGACTGGGTTCCACTGTTTTATGGGGTCAGGAGGGGCTCCAAAAGGGTAAAAATTGGGAATTACTAAATTCTTTTTCTTAAGAACCGGTATGTCAGATTTGTTCATATTTTGCATAAAGTATCCCTATGTGTAGGGGTTCGATTGCAGATAAGAATTTAAGCACTTAAATTTATAGGGGCCCTGTAAGGGGACTTAGAATGTTACATAGGGATACTATGGGAAAACAGAAAATTCTCTTTTTCTTTCATCTGCTTCTTAAACCACTAGGCCAATTAGACTGAAACTTCACATGGGTGTTTCTATTGCATAGGAGACTATACAGAAGGTTGTTTTTATTTTCGATCTGAAATTTAAGATGGCTGTCATTACTAAAAATAGTCCAAAACTTAAAAAATCTTCTTCTCATGAATGGCCCAACAGATTTTCAAAATGTTTATGTAGTAATGATGACCAACTATAGTTCTGTTAGATTTGTTCAAATGGTGTCCCTAGGGTAAAAAAAGAGTTCCGTTACTAAAAATAGTCCAAATCTTAAAAAGTCTTGAACGGTCCAACAGATTTTCAAAATGTTTATGTACAGACCGTAATCCGTTCAAGTACACCAAACGGACGCAAACGAAACGAATATCAAACGCGTTTTAAACGATATACAAACGGACTTAAAATGCAAACAAAACGATAAACGAAACTATAAACGAACCGATAAACGAAACGATTCACGGACGCAACAGGGCGAACGATCCACGAACGATACAAAACGATAATGCAAACTTTAACGCATCAAATAATTAAGATTCGGATATCCTCTAATATTGTCGTAGTTATATTGACAATGAAATAAATAATAAAACGAAATGATTGCTCTCTTTGTCATTTAAAATCTTTAAATTGCTTTACCTGTAACTTTAATTTAATTGCTTTGTTATAGGTTTTAATTCCCGAATTATCCGTGAAAAACATTGCCTCGGGCATTGTTTCTTTACTTGTAAAAGTGTGATAAAACAATCAGATGACGCATGACCTGCTTACACAACTACCCCAATTAACTGATTTAATTATCTGAACACCGATTTATGTTGCTGTTCTGTTATATGATTGCTAATCAGGAAAAGTTTTCACTGCAATTTTAGAAAACCTGTTTGTTACACCAAAACCTTTCCACTAAGGGCTTTTCCAGAATTGTATATAAAAATAGTTCATATATATATAACAAACACATGTAAAGAGTTGGTGTTTGTTTGTTAGTGGGTATCTTCCAAAATGTTTGTTTTCAATATAGACATTTGTTAAAAAAAGATTACTATTAAGCTGATAGAGTTATTAACAACTACACATACCTAAATGTGTGTACAGAATGAACACGCTGTCCCTTTCACTATCACCTTGTGCCAATGTCCGATGACGTCACCAGTGAAACAAACATTTTATTCACTAAGGTTATCTTTGACATTTTTGATAGAAGGATATCAAAGAAATTCTATCGGTGTAATGTACATAAAATTCCTTGAAAGCGTCAGACGGAAGTACATGTACCAGCGATTTTAGAATCCATGCCACAAGACATAAAACGTTTACCCTTAAAGGCATCTTTTTAAGGAAATATCCCCCCCCCCCCCATACATTTACCGTAGTGAAATAGAACGTGACGTTAAATGACGCAAGAAACTGTCAGAGTGACGACATTGCACATTGCCACGAGGTCAAAAATAAATTGTGTCGGAGTTATAGACATAAAGTGTGTGCGTTCGCTACATAAATTAAGGCATGTGTATTTGTAAATATATTTATCTTTGCGGATTATAAATATTTTTTGTTTAATGAATTGTTATAATTGTTTAACATGACAATCTATCGAAATTCATAACTGGAATTAAAATTGGAAAAATACCTGTAAATAGAATAAATACTTGCTGAGGCGTCTATACTTGGTTTCTTGCATAATTCTTGCAGATTATACACCACTGCAGATATAAAAAACACGGACTGGTTCACATTTATTTACTATATACTTTTTCGATACCATAATATTAACGTTAGTGTAAACCAGTCTGGCAATGTTTGGCTAATCTAATGATTACGTGACCTGTAACGTGTTTATCTGATGTAATTGACATGCTCCGTACAATGTGTATTAAATTTCAATGATTGAGTTTTATGAAACATTAATCTGCTGTCACGCTACAAAACATCAACTATATGGTAGACCATATCTAACATAGGGTGGCTTAGTTAGCAATATTTCAGAATTATTTTAATCAATATTTCAGAAAGATTTTAATCAATAATAATTTAGTTTATTTAATTAATATATTATCATATAAAACCCGGCGATATCTTTAAATATCTAGTTCTTATTATTTATACAATTGGACAACCAGAGATGATGCGATTGGTGAACATGTCGTGTAAACGTTATATGGTAAAAGATACACGCTAAACGATTCGAACGCAAACGCAGACTAAAATGGGTTCACTATCGTTTTGAACTGCATTTTCGTATTTTCTCTAACGTTTATCATAAAAAAATGCAAACCATTAACAAAACTAAAATGCATTTCAAACGCAAAACAAACGCGTTTGACACGCAAAACGAACGCAATTGAAATGCATTTTTGGTGTACTTGAACGGATTACGGTCTGTAGTAATGGTGACCAACTATAGTTTTGTTAGATTGTTCAAATGGTGTCCCTAGAGTTAAAAATGATCCCGCCCTGATGTTTCTATTGCATAGTAGAATTTCAAAAAGTGTTATGGCTACTATGAGTCAGTAGAGCGTCCTCAGGGCCGTTTTGGGCCTCTTGTTGTTACTACCTGTGTGAATTAAGGCATCTATTGTTTTACGGACCATTTACATTCAGATGTGAACAGCAAAGATTTACGGTAATTTAGTTTGTCCTATATTTTGTAGCCTTTTTTTTTTTTTGCTATTTAATATTCTTTTGTTTGCATGCACATGGTTTAAATGTGAGGTTTAAGAATTTGGCCCTTAAAATGTGAATTTAAAACATTTGGTTTGCATACCTGATTAACATCTGAATCTATATCTCCAGTCATTTGAAGTGAGTTTGTATCAGAATGCTAACCAGGCCTGGAATAACATTCTCCAAGAATACTTACAGAGATACATTGTTTTAATGAGATCAAATTGCTGCAAACTGTGTACATGCATAATACTGATATATTTGTGATTGTTACTTAGCATGTGGTGCATTTAAAAAATGTGGGTACATGTTTATTGCTTTATTGAGTTAATTGAAATATTCAGAAAATATGATCATCAGATTGTAGATTAAAATATGAAATTTAAAAACTAATGTTGACAAAATATCAATAATTCGGATCCAGGTGACCGATTGTTAGTTTCATTTTGTGTATGGCACATAGGAAGGCCTACATATAAATTCTGTTCAATTTGTAAAAGAATGTTGGATTGGTCTGTTAAATGTTGTCTAATGTCAAAATCTGGATCTTCTCGCTAGTCATCTTCTTACAATAATAAAAACAAAATTTACTTTCTGTTATTCTGTCTTTACGATCACTGTTCATTTATTTATTACGTTCATTTTATGAATATCGTGTGAAAGGTAAGATAGACAGATTAACTGTAAATGTCTACTTTTCTTTTTTTCAAGGAACGTGTACTCTTGTTAAGGTTTGATGTGGTAACGGTTGTCATGGGAACAGGTCTTAAAAATCGCTGATAAACTGGTGGCAAATATATTTTCTAAATATAACTCTTCATGATGGAGGAATTTTGAAATATATATTTATTCTTATCTGGTTAATTGACACAGGTGGTAGAACTATGTTCGATTAGTTATTGTCGTATTGCGACCAGGAAGAAAATCGGGGATTTTTCAAAATTTTGAAAATCAGCTAGAAGCATGTTTTTTCCAGTTATCATGCCAATATTATGAATTTACTGATCCAATATTGACAAATATTTGCCTATTTAAATATGTCAAAATGTTATATTGAACTTAGGCTACGCGTCCAGGTTTAAGATCAAAATGGATTCCCTACTTGAAATTGCAACATATTTTGTGACATATCTTGTGAGCCAAGCTGTGATTTCAGTTTGAGTTTTATTTGATCTGTGAATACATGTTGCAGGATTTGTTTCATCATAGGAACAGATGTAATGGTTGTCAAGCAGTGCTTAAGTGGTGTCTATTTTCGGAATGGGAATAGTTCATTTTAACTTTACCAATCTGATTAAAATATCGTTTTTGCCATTTTTTGGTGGATTTGATATACCAAACCATTCTTATTTAGTTGTTCATGATAATGAGATGCTTTGTTTCAATTTTAAATATAATTTTATCTATCAAGAAATTTATAGAGTTTTTTTTCCTGATTTATTATCTTAGAGTCAGATGGCAAAAGGAAATTAATTGATATATTCATTTTCTTTATTCATCTTAATGTTTTTTTCAAAAATGCCAACTGGTGTAATGATGACATTAAAAAAACCAGAGTTTTCAGTACATCACAGTAAACTTTATAACAAACTATATATTTACTGCCCGTTGAAGAAAAAAAATGCCATGTAGTGATATATTTTGATATATGAAATTATCTCACTAATATGTTGTTTCAAAGAAAGTACTATTACTTGAAGAAATCTATTTTCTACAGCAACACTTGTAACTTTCTAGAAATTTGTGTTTAACTTCATATTTATTTTAAGTGGACTTTTCCAAACTCAAAGCCATACATAGTCAATTTCATTAAAAGGTACAGTTTACCTTTTTATTCTGATAGAGCAGAAAACAGTGTGGGACCTGTTCTGATATAAGTCTCTGCACAATTGAAAACGATATAGAATAAGGTCAAAAGGTCATATTATTGGTTGTTGTAGACTTAAAAATGGATCACAGATTAAAGAACACAACAGATTATAAACACTTTCAACTTTTGATATCAAAATCAATATACAGTCAAACCTGTATAAGTGGTCACCTCTATTAAGCAAGCACTTTTCTCCATTTTCTGCTAATAGAAGATGGCGGAAAACTCTATCTTCCATGATAGCTTTCTGACATGGACCTGACAAAAATCTGGAACTCAATCCTTTTTTGTAACCTATTTCCTTATCCACAAATTGTAATCATATACATTTACATTTTCACAGTCTACGAAAATATTTTAAACTTGATTTTGTAGTAGGAAACCATAATAAAGAGATAGACGTTACGTCAGAATAGTGACTGTCAATGGATATATTTATGACATATTGCATACCTACAAGAAAAAGGTTCAGAGTAATTAATTATACTTGAAGTGAATTATTCAAACAACTAATGTGTGGACTAGATTAACAGGTGTAATTTCTGGTACATTACTTTCAGTATGTACTTTAAAATGTCCATTTCTTCATAATATATATTTGAAATTTTGGGCGTTAAACACATTAAAAAAAATAGAATATTTTTGTGATGAAGGCCATTATCAGAGATCTATCATTTTACTGAGATGAATAGGAGAAAAACAATCCATCATGAGCTCATCCACGTGGGATAGAAAAATCTGACCCTCTGTGTCAAAATTATATGCAGAGAACTCGGCAGAGCCTCGTCCCTCGGCAGAGCCTCGTCCCTCGGCAGAGCCTCGTCCCTGCATGTAATGTCAACCCCTCAGGTGAGATATTTCTATCCCACACGGATACTCATAATGGATTCTTATAGTCTTGTGCTGCTACATTTGCCATTTTTATGCTTTCCATGCAAATTCACCGGTGTTGAGCAACAACCTGTCTTAAGAGGCCTCATTTGCTCCTTCCCTTGACTGGCTGCTTAAGACAGGTTAAACAAAAGTAAATATAACAAAAATTTCATTTAATATCATTATATTTGGTATTACATAATATAATTATATATATATTTGAAATAAAAAACAGATGATAAAAATGTATTTTTTATTTTATTATACATGTAATTATTCTATTATAATTAATAATTCAATATTATTTATATCAATTGAAAGAAAAAATTGGAAACATTTAACACGATTAGACTACAGATCTACATTTACCATCACACTGAACAACCTTGGTGTGGTATTTCCTTGCCAGTTGATTATTGTGGTTATTGTCACTATTAAAGACATGTGTAATGGATTGAAACTGCCTATCTGCATATTTGACAGTAAAATGTTTTATCTCCCATCTGATTTGGTGCATTTTCTGTGTCATGTTTTGAAGTACTTTGTAGTTTTGTGATAGTGTTAAACAGCATGTTTAAGGATAAATCCAGAATGTTATTCAATCAAATCTTTTTTTCTCTATTTAGACCTGATTTCTGATATTTTATATATTTTAGATTAGTCTCTGCCTTAAGCAGTCGAGAATTAAGTAAAATTTACAAATTGACCATTTCTTGTTGTAGATCAATGTTACGGTTAATTTTTGTTAACTGAAAAAAAAAAAAGACCAATCAAACCTAACTTAGATGTTGTCCTACTTTCTCAGCCAATAGAATCCCACAGATTTTTCAAAATAGATGGAACAATCTATTTTACATAGAACATTATGACCATCAGTATATTTTTACATACTTCCTCAGCCAATTAAATTTCTCCAGGAATGAGAAAGTATATCAACATCTAAGCTGGTTAGAAGTTACGTGAAATACTGGCGTAGAAATACTGGCGTAGAAAATCCCATTTAGCTTCTAACCTCTACTTAAACATCAACTTCCAACAAATTTATACGACGTGTTATGTAAATGTTGACCGCTGAAACAGGTATATATTCTATATATAAAATTACATATACATAATATTATATTCTATAGCTATGACTAATTCAGTAAAGTAGATACAGGCAGATTAATGCTGTAGCCTTCAATATTCATTAAGGTAAATAAGTACAGGCAGATAAACATTATAGACTTGCATTATTCGTTAAAGTATCTACAGGTAGATTACTACTATATATAGTCTTTAATATTCATTAAAATAATTACAGGCAGATTAATGCTTATATAGCCTTGAATATTCATTTAAGGAAATGCATTGCATATTCATAAAAGGAAATACAGGCAGACTGACACTTTAGCCTTGAATGTTTGTGACAGTGAATGCAGGAAATATAGGCAATGTGAAGTTACCACAATGACACATGGTGAAATATTAACTTCTAGAATCTGTTTAGTTACAATAGTGATATCTATTGTAAAGTTGATTTTGTCTACTTGCAGACAACAAGTGGCCATGGCACTCCACCAGGGTGCCCTGTCAATACTGGAGAACAATGTGGGGATCAGCGATGCTGTCCTTCTGGACCCCATGACCGAGGATGCCTTTTTACAGAATCTACGAGAAAGGTTTCACCATGACCAGATATATGTAAGTTGTCCATTGCAGACAGATGGATAGTTTGAAAGATATTACTTAAATCGGCCTGTCATAGTTGCATAGCTAACAGGCACTAAAATGGCAACAAACAATGAACAAGAGTTATGTTGTGTTTCATATTTTGTGGTGTAAAGATTTATACAGTTCTGGCCCAGGATTCATCATTATTTTGAGTCTGAGATTAAGACTCAAAATGTAAAAAAATTAATATTCAAATAACATCTGTTAAACAAGCAAATCACTGTATGGGTTTGCAGAATCAAGTAAGTTTTAATGAGTATTTAACAGAAACTGTTGCAGGATCACCTTTCTTACCCATGAAGTGTATGTTTACTGGGTTTTACTAAAAATGTAAGATTTGGCCCTGGGTACTTGATTGGTCAAATTAAATGTAACACAAATTATTGAACACTGAACTGAACACTGCATGATCTCGTCGTATAGATTACTGAACCTAGATTCGGAGGATCAGTTTGATAGAAATTTGTAATCTTGGGTTTGTGAAGTCCCGCCCAGAGGTTATAAAACTCCTTACTCAACTCAGATTTATACTAATGAACAAAATTTCTTTAATTCATAATTAAATGGAAAAAACACAATATAAGCACAAACACTTGACTGTCCTCAAACTTGATGGTATTAATGCTAATCTGAAGTAGGAAGTTAAAGTATTAACATTTATTTTGTTATAATGATATTCTAATATGCCATTCTTAAAAAAAATTGTTTGCCGTGCTCCTACTGTCTCACTCAAAATTGCAGCTATCAAAAAAATTTATTGACTTTTCAAAGTGTTGATTTCTTTTTCATGATTTCAGTACTATTTTTGTTTGAAATGACAATACAAAATCTGGACAAAATAAAAATGTTGCCTTCTCACTCAAAATTGTAGCTACCAAAATTTTTAAAGCGGTGGATTTTTAGCTTGCTGTGACGAAGTCCAAGGAGAGCTATTGCCATGACCCCGGCGTCAGCTTCATTGTCTGTAGACACCCAGGTTAAATCTTTTGCGTTAAGGTATATCTATGCAACCACTCATTGGATGTGAATGAAACTTCACATGTGTGTTCACCATCATCAATGGAGCACACACAGACAGGAACCATAACTCTGGATTGCATTTTGGCACAGTTATGGCCCTTTTTTGGACTTAGACACCCAGAGGCAAGCTTTGCTGTCTTCTGACAACTCTTGTTTTCTTTCATGTTTCGGTCCGTTTTTGTTTAAGTAACAATACAGAATCAAAATCTGGCAAAACAAAATAAATTTGTCACCTACCCCTACCCTCAGGAAAATACTTGGCACTGGGCACAGCGACCAAAGTTTTTTTGAGGATGGTCCTATTTACATACACAGTCTGGAGTTTATCGCTGGACAAGAGTTTTACAACCTCAGACCCAGGATGCCATGTTCCCCGCTGAATTCCCCATTGAATGTTTACTGATTTGAGGAAAACTTAACGCTAATGTTGAAGTGACTCAGAATTTTCACTGTAGTGGCAACTATTTTTGATTGACAAGTCTATTTATGGACAGATATATTAAAAGAACATATTTCAGTAGTCTAAATAGCGTCTGTGGTGTCTGGTTTCATAATCTGCATTTAATGAGAAAATATAAAATTGTAATATGTAATAAGACATAGTTATTGTCCTCTTGTTACTCACATGATGATACGACAGTGAACATTGTAGAAGATTACAATATTAGCAAGTATAATCAAGTCATGAAAATCAAGTCTCTTGGGAGTGCTGTCCATCTGTTTGTGCGTCCGTTTGTCCATCCTCATGCCGTATTATTTTCCATGTATTAAATTAATATTTGGTGTGTAGCTGTGAAAAAGTGTTACCCCTGTCCCTCTGTCTGCATGTGTCCCTTGTCTGTGACTGTCAAATTGGTTTCCATGTATTAAATTAATATTTGGTGTGTTGATATATAAAATTATTACCCCAAATTGGTTTCCATGTTTTAAATCAATATTTGGTGTGTAGCTATATAAAATTGTTACCCCTTTCCCTCCGTCCATCTATGTGTCCATGTGTCTGTGAGTGTCAAGTTGGTTTCCAATGAATATTTTTCTGTAAGTGTCTTATGTATGTATGTTCTGTCTATTTAATTGAAATTTGGTGTAGCTATATATTCATTAAATACAGGTTGAATTAGATATTTGCCAATGTTGGTCAAATTTTACCTGAGTTATGGCCCCATTTCATCTAAGTATTTCCAATATTTTACTTCCAGTAACGTAAAGTGAGGGCATCCATGTTCTATGGACACATTTTTAGTTCTTTGTTTTATTAAAATTCCTTCGCATGTCTCCGTGTTTTTGGTCAGTGACCAAAATACTCATAGCAAGGGTTACTTTCCACCAGTGTTACCTCCATCAATGATTTTTCTGCCTGTCACTTAATTTTAGTACTGTTGTTGTTTTGATCGTTGATCTCAGTTAACCCTTTACTTCATAGATGCCTTTGGACACCTCTAATATTGAAAGCATTAATTCATCACGTATCAGCAATAGGTGAATTATGTTTATATTAACTGACAGAGTGGAAAACAGTGCAGGAAGAGTTCAGATTGCTCGTGACGCACAATCCGAACTCTTCCTGCACTGTTTTCAAAGGCCTTCTGTGATTGGTGCAGGAAAACGTGTATCTATGAAGTAAACGGTTAAGACCAGTGGTAAGACACTCACCCTGACTCAAGTTTAAGCCTGCCCAGCTGTGGATTATCCATGGAATCTATGGATTTTAGAATGGAAAATTATCCATGGAGTATATGAACAATCATCCATGGACAATTCCAGTTTAATTATCAGGGAATATTGCCAAGTTGTCCCTGGACAATGTCCATACTGTCCCTTTACAATGTTTATGCTGTTCACAGATCATGTCCATACTATCAATGGACAGTTTTCCATGCTGTCCATGGAAGGTTGTCCAATCTACATTTCACTTTCCCTGGACAAAAACCATGCTTTCCCTCACATTGTCCATGGATTTGACTTCTTCATGGCCAAAGATCAATTTTCCATGCATTTTCATGCTACATTCATGGATATCCATGCAGTTTCCTTGGAAAAAGCTGTGTCCAAGGATAATATACAGCCGGGTTATGTAATCTGGATGGTGGTCATTTTGTTTCAGCAGACGGGCATGAAGAAAGGATGGTGGCAGCATGCCATGGATTTTCTAAATTGCACTTGCAGAATTGCTGAAAAATAACCCAGAGTTTGAAATTTCTCACTCATTTTGAAAATCACTTACTATATCTGAATGCACCGTTAAGTGATCAGTGATTTTAATACATTTGATTGTCACTTAAAGTTATATGGAAGCTTTTATTTATATATTTGTCCTGTAACTTTTTTTCAGACGTACATAGGTACAGTGGTAGTGTCTGTGAACCCTTATCAGAAACTACCGCTCTATACGCCAGATGTCATTGAGGAGTACCGTAGCAGGAATATATATGAGCTACCGCCACATATGTACGTATAAATATGCTTAGTGAAGAATCATTGGTTATATATACAGTAAAACCTGTATTAGTGGTCACCTCTATTAAGCAGCCACTTGTCTTAAGCAGCCATATTTGTTATTTCCCATGTATATGCTTTCAGAGCAATTTAACCTGCATTAAAAACAACTGGTCATGAAAGACCATTTTTGCTCCTTTCCCTTGACTGGCTACTTAAGACAGGTTTTGACTGTATGATTATTACACTTACAAGATCTTAATTATCTTTATATTATCAACATATATGTAGTGTAGGGTGGTGATTACAGTACTGTAACAGTGACCGGAACGTCGGGATGTATGGATGGATGGATGGATGGATGGATGGATGGATGGATGGATGGATGGATGGATGGATGGATGGATGGAAATATAAATCATTTTATATAAAAATTAATATTCATATACATTTCTTTTTAAATTATGTGGAGCTTTATGGTAAGAAACTTACAGAACTATTAAATATGGAGTTATAAACAAAACATGCTAAAAGTTACCCCAAAGAAAGGTCTGTATGGGTTGGGGATGGGTGTTGTAAGAGCTAAATTTCTTTTTTGTAAATCTTCTTGAAATCAATACAGCCTGCTTTCAATCCCTACCACAAAAAATGACTAGTTTCTCCCTCACCCCATCTCCTTCAGTGTATCCGAGTTATCAGTGTTAAAAAACAAATGATCAGCAAAAATAATGGCCTTAGCATAGGCAGGATCTGTTTTTAACTTATCATTCAGTCAATGTAAACTGAGTTAGATTGTTGAAGGTAATGTTGCCTAATTGGACAGATACAGATTTTTTGCAGGTTTCTCCATTACCAGCAGGGTGATAATTGGGTAGTACATCATGTAGATGTAATCTCTGGGTAGCATGCAACTAGGCAAAAACATGCACATTTGTTGCATGTTAACTACCAGTAATTAGTTCATGTTTACACAGTTTTAATTGTCAAATTAGTGGAATAATCTCATTTTATACATTGTGCAGGTAACAAAGCATCTTTCTGGATAATTACCTTCTTATAGTGGTGTGGTCATGTCATGTTCTGTTATAGTTGTAGGCTGATTATTTTAATAAATCTTTTGAGAGCTGATTTCTACTTTTAATTATAACGGGTAAATTGACTAAAATTCTTCACATGTCATATTGTTTTGGTATTTTGTATGACCTCAGTAGGGTGTGCAGGTTTTCATTATTCTTCTCATACTTATTTTCCTCCTTCCCTATCTCCTTCTCATTCCTCCCCTCATCTGCCACTTCCCCATCTCCTCATTCCTCCACTTATCTGCCACTTCCCCATCTCCTCATTCCTCCCCTTATCTGCTACTTTCCTATCTCCTTCTCATTCCTCCCCTCATCTGCCACTTCCCTATCTCTTTCTCATTCCCCCCTCATTTGCCACTTCCCTAACTCCTACTCATTCCTCCCCTTATATGCCACTTTCCTTTCTCCTTCTCATTCCTCCCCTCATCTGCCACTTTCCTATCTTCTTCTCATTCCTCCCCTTATCTGCCACTTTCCTATCTCCTTCTCATTCCTCCCCTCATCTGCCACTTCCCCATCTCCTCATTCCTCCCCTTATTTGCCACTTCCCTATCTCTTTCTCATTCCTCCCTTCATCTGCCACTTTCTTATCTCCTTCTCATTCCTCCCCTCATCTGCCACTTTCCTATCTCCTTCTCATTCCTCCCCTCATCTGCCACTTTCCTATCTCGTTCTCATTCCTCCCCTCATCTGCCACTTTCCCATCTCCTCATTCCTCCCCTTATGTGCCACTTCTCTAACTCCCACTCATTCCTCCCCTCATCTGCCACTTCCCCATCTCCTCATTCCTCCCCTCATTTGCCACTTCCCTAACTCCTACTCATTCCTCCCCTCATCTACCACTTCCCCATCTCCTCATTCCTCCCCTTATTTGCCACTTCCCTATCTCTTTCTCATTCCTCCCTTCATCTGCCACTTTCTTATCTCCTTCTCATTCCTCCCCTCATCTGCCACTTTTCTATCTCCTTCTCATTCCTCCCCTCATCTGCCACTTCCCCATCTCCTCATTCCTCCCCTTATGTGCCACTTCTCTAACTCACTCATTCCTCTCCTCATCTGCCACTTCCCCATCTCCTCATTCCTCCCCTCATTTGCCACTTCCCTAACTCCTACTCATTCCTCACCTCATCTGCTGCTTCCCTATCTCCTCATTCTTCCCGTCATCTGCCACTTCCCCATTCTATTTTATTTCCTCTTCATCCTCTTCTGCTTCCTATTTCATATTTTCCTCCCTTTCCTCTTGATTCCTAGCTCTTCATTTTCTTCTTTTAGGTTTATGGAATACTCTTCCCTCTTTATCTATTATATTTCCCACACAGTGATGAGGACAGCATCATTAATGCCACCTGATGTTTCACTCATTTCAGCAAGAAGTGTCAATGATATATTGCCTTATCATGTTTATAACTTGTATATAATACACATAATTTGTTTCCATACAAGCAGAGGTCGTCTTTTTTGCTGATGTAAACTTTCGCAATGTTTAATTAGACAGATTGGAATTGAAACAAAACCAATTTGGCATAAGCTACATGTATATATCAGCATCTGCTTTCTTGTTCTGGTATCCATTTCATTTGTTCAGAATTCAAGCTTTCAAGTTCAAGCTTTAAACGATGAAAAAAAAAAAAGATGGAAAAAAATAAGGTTGAAGTTTTTGTAGGAAATTTATGTTTTACATCTGGTATCCCTGCAGTTTATAAATTGAGTGTTTGTTTATCTGTTGAATTGGGTTTCTCTCTTCACTTTTAATTGTAACTAAAATATCTTTCCTGTTTCTCTGGTGAGTATTTCCCTGGAAAAATATTGGATAAACAAAACAGCTCTATCAACAAATTACTCAGCACAGCCCTCTGTCGTAGCAAGCAGCATCAGTGGTTTTACTGGTCACTCATTCTACCAGAGAAATTTGGCTGCCTTTGTTTAATGTCGCTTTATGGTTGAAATAGGTTTGAGTCTGGACCTAAATTCATCAGTTTTGAGTATTTTGTAGGAATATCTAACATCATTCTTATGCCATCAAGGGCTAACAGATGATCAGTTAACCTAGCCGCTTTTTCCTGGGATCCTAGAGGGTTAAACAGTTTCATACTTGAATCAGCGATGGGATACAAATGTATAGAAATGAGAATTGACTTAAAACCACGTAACTTACAATTTGACAGGAATTTATTTCCAATAGTGAAGTGTTTGAAAAGCATTTCCCTGATATGTAGGATGTTGTCTTCAGTCTCAATCTCGAGTCTGTAGTGTAATGGATAGAGTGTTTGCCACTCACCCAGAGTTTGCATGTTTTAATCCCCTCTGGAACCGACGCCTCTCAAAAAACAACACTCAGTATTGGTTCCACCAAGGAAATGGACTCGAGAGTTGTTTATACCATAAGCACACAGCTTTCATCACAGTCTAGCTAAATTAGTTAATATAAACTAATCTCAAGCTTCACTGTACGAAAGACTTGAAAAGGGTCCTAGAAACTTCAACTCTTTGCACTGATCTCTCAGTATAGTTTGAGGTCTGGTCAACTTGTCGTCTATATAAATTAGCTGTTTAGAGTATCATACCATAGGGTTACTAAGCACACACTTAGAATAACTGTCTGACAAGCACTCCCGCACCCATCACGCTGGTGTGACACGATGCTTAAACACCCTACAATATTTATCAGGTTTTCCACACTTACTGCTTTTCTTTGTGGGTTTAACATGTCATTTCTTTACTTATCAGATAACCTTCTGAATTCTGTACATTTAATGATTTACACACTTGATCTTGTTTGAAGATGAATATTTGCGAAGACAAGATTCCCTCCAGCAGTAGTGTTGTTGTAAGTACTGGTGAGTTGCTAACATCTCCTCCATGTCCTCAACCTTATACAGTCTGATAAGACGAGCTTCTGTTTACACTGTTGTTTGGTTTGAAAATTAAACAAAATTAATGGTGACCTTAACAATCCAAACATGCAACCCAGCATGATAGAGATGTGATAAAACAGGAGCACAATTCTCACATGCAACACTGTGTGATAAGGTCATGTTAACATGGGATCACCATCCAAAAATGTAACTCTGCATGATAGTCATGTTTACATGGGATCACAATACAAACATGCAACTTTGCGTGATAGAGTCATGTTAACATGGGATCACCATCCAAAAATGTAACTCTGCATGACAGAGTCATGTTAACATGGGATTACAATACAAACATTCAACTCTGCGTGATAGAGTCATGTTAACATGGGATCACCTTCCAAACATGCAACTCTGTGTGATAGAGTCATGTTAACATGGGATCACGATCCAAACATCCAACTCTGCGTGATAGAGTCATGTTAATGGGATCACAATACAAACATCCAACTCTGCGTGATAGAGTCATGTTAACATGGGATCACAATACAAACATCCAACTCTGCGTGATAGAGTCATGTTAACATGGGATCACAATACAAACATCCAACTCTGTATGAAAGAGTCATGTTAACATGGGATCACCTTCCAAACATGCAACTCTGTGTGACAGATTCATGTTAACATGAGATCACCTTCCAAACATGCAACTCTGTGTGATAGAG
Organism: Panopea generosa; assembly: GCA_029582155.1. Taxonomy (NCBI): domain Eukaryota; kingdom Metazoa; phylum Mollusca; class Bivalvia; order Adapedonta; family Hiatellidae; genus Panopea; species Panopea generosa. Next base: position 88,198,146 of record CM055894.1, read on the forward strand.
TCATGTTAACATGGGATCACGATACAAATGTGCAACTCTGTGTGATAGAGTCATGTTAACATGGGATCACAATACAAATGTGCAACTCTGTGTGATAGAGTCATGTTAACATGGGATCACGATACAAACATGCAACTGTGTGTAATAGAGTCTTTTTTACATGGGATCACAATACAAACATGCAACTCTGTGTGATAGAGTCATGTTAACATGGGATCACAATACAAACATGCAACTCTGTGTGATAGAGTCATGTTAACAGGGGATCACAATACAAAAGTGCAACTCTGTGTGATAGAGTCATGTTAACATGGGACCACGATACAAACATGCAACTGTGTGTGATAGAGTCATGTTAACATGGGATCACAATTCAAACATGCAACTCTGTGTGATAGAGTCATGTTAACATGGGATCACAATACAAACATGCAACTCTGCATGACAGAGTCATGTTAACATGGGATCACAATACAAACATGCAACTCTGCATGACAGAGTCATGTTAACATGGGATCACAATACAAACATGCAACTCTGCATGATAGAGTCATGTTAACATGGGGTCACAATACAAACATGCAACTCTGCGTGATAGAGTCATGTTAACATGGGATCACGATACAAACATGTAACTGTATGTGACAGTCATGTTAACAGGGGATTACAATACAAACATGCAACTGTGTGTGATAGAGTCATGGTTAAACAGGAGCACAATTCAACTTTGTGTGTATTTAAAACAGAATCGGGTTTACATGCTTTCTATGAATATGAAATTTTGAAGTTTGTTCAAATAAAGGGGCTAAGATCATTTTGGGCCCAGTTTAAGTTTTATTAATATTCAATCATTTTGGTATCTTGAGCACTGTTCAACAATAACAGTTAAGACCTCAGACTGAGTTTTTGTTTTGCCGCGATGAAGGAGAGGCAAAATTAAGGTGTTTCTGTCGGCGATGGCGTCAAACATTTATATTTAGCTCCAACGTTAAGTTTTCGTTTTTACACTATTTCTCAAAAAGTGCAAGTGCTAGGACACTCATACTTGGATCATAGTTACAACTAACACCATGCATCACATTATATACTGCAGATGCTGAGTGTGGTCTACATTTCATTGTCCATTGACATTGTTTGATGCTGAATTTTGCATTTAGCTCCAACGTTAAGTTTTCGTTTTTACACTATTTCTCAACAAGTACAAGTGCTAGGACACTTATACTTTGTTCATAGTTACAACTAACACCCTGCATCACATGTTGCTGAGTGTGACCTACATTTCATGGTCCATTGACATTGTTTGATGCTGAATTTTGCATTTAGCTCCAACGTTAAGTTTTCATTTTTACACTATTTCTCAATAAGTACTAGTGCTAGGACACTCATACTTGGATCATAGTTACAACTAAAACCCTGTATTATATAATGCAGATGCTGAGTACTTTTCTCTTTTTTTAATTCATTTAAAAAAAAAAATATTTTTTTATTTTTAATTTTTTTTTTTTTTTTTTTTTATTTATTTATTTATTTTTTTTTTTTTTTTAATTTTAAATATGTTTTACTAAGAAATATATATATATTTTTTTTTTTTTTTTTTTTTTTTATTTTATTTTTTTTTTATATATAAATATGTTTTACTAAGAAATAATTTTTTTTTTATTTAATTTGTTTTTTAGTGTTTTTTTTTTTTTTTTTTTTTTTTATAAATATGTTTTACTTAGAAATACTGGTTAAATTTTTTTTGTTTTGTTTTTTAAATATGTTTTACTTAGAAAAACTGATTAAAGTTTTGTGTGCAACTACTATCAAGTTCATATCTCAAAAATCACCTAATGTATTTGATCGAAACTTCACACAATACTTCCTAAAATATTTCTTAGTCATTAAACCTACTACATTAACCAAGTTAAATAACTCTTGCATGGAATATAATTTTTTTTTTTTTCTCACCCATGTGTGTATTAACGGTCAAAGCGAACATGGTGAGACATATCATTACGCGGAATTCTTTTGTTTGATTGTAATCACCAGTGTGTGACTAATTATAATATAAAGTACAATGCACAATATTTAGTTGTCTTAACCAATCCCTGATTGTTAGTGCCTGTAATAATAACCTCCATGATTGATTAATGTTTGATTGAATGATAATCTACTCTACTACGGTCTGACTTCATGACTTTTAAATATATTCCACAGATTAAGATGAAGCCGGAAGTGGTTTGTTAAAGAGAGCACACCTATATTGTCGAATTTTTTTTTAACCTCACATTTATATCAAACATCATTATATTTAATATTTTGGATATTCTTTTCAATATTTTATGTTGTATTTTGTCTCTGTTAAGTGTTAAATTCTTTGGTTTTGTTGATCAAATACTAAATCGCGGTCAGGGACAAAGTCACTCATTGGCCGGGAGTATCGGGTTATACTTAAACAGAAAGTTTCTCATAAATGAGATAAACTACAAGGACACAATCAACCGTTATCTTCAAATGGGACCTTCTTTGTTATTCAATAAACTTTCCATCATTTATTGAACAGAATGTTATTATATAGGTGATGCATATTTAAAGAAATTCATTGAATAATTACTTGGTCCATAAATCATATTCTTTCTTCCATTATACCTTGTGCATTATCAATATAAGCGCAGTACAAGTCATTATTGCATATAATAATTATGAATGAGAAATTAATAAAATATTGAAATTGAAGAAAAGAGCTATTGATATCATTAAAATCAAATACAGGTAGCGTAAGCTGTTGATAGCAGTGATAATATATTGGGGTACATTAAGGATAATATAAAAAATGTTAATGCAGGGCTTTATTAAACAGAGGCCACCATTCAGTGGCTTCCCAATTCAAAAATCATATTTTTTTCCCCAATTTAGCCCAAAAAAATTCCCAAAATGGATTTTTTTTTAAAACTTTTTTTTACATTAGTGGATAAAAAACCCAACTGGATATGAAGCATTATTGCAATATCTGATAATTATTGGTTGGAATATGATCTTAACAGTATATCTTACAGCTTTATTTTTTAGTTTGCGAAAGCCTTAAATAGAATCCCAATTTCCCTTCAATTGTGCTGTTTTTCCCCCCAATCTTGAAGGCTTTGGCCTCTTCCCAATTTCTAGAAAAAAAGGCTCTGTAATGTAAGATAATGATTTGTAAGGGAAAATATTGGTTTTCTTTGTGATAATGTGATTCTAGCTATATAGAAAAAAATGCATAAACATACTGTGACAGTGATTAGTAAGTAGGTTTACAGAATCAACTATTTCAGCGAATTAAACATAATACACCATTATCATAAGGCAGTCAGATATAAGGCGAAACATTATCTAAAGCATTTTTTAGCCAGGCTTTTTGCCAAAGGCTATCAGGCTATTAGTACTTTCACATACTTTGGTTTTCTACGGTTCCAAAATTTTAACTCATATATTCAACCAGGTTTTTTAAAAACTTGTTTTATAACAATTGATGAATTGATTGAAAAATCTACAAGTTTTTACCACATCTTTATGCAAAATTTTTTTTATGGTACATGTAATAAAAAGGGTCAGTGCTGCATGAAAATTAGGGGGCAGGTGGGATGTTAATCTAGCAATTAATTTATTATGGCCTTATACAGATACGATAATATGTACTTATATGGTTTACAGTGATAAATAATGTTCGCACCCGTTTATCATTCATATATTTAGCTTATAATATTGTCATGTTTTCAAGAAAAAACATTTTGTTTACAATTTAACCAGAGACCATCTGTATTACAAAGAGGGGATAATAATTATAAAGATTTCATGGAAATGAATGTTATGTCCATCATGTGATGTAAGGGTACGTACTGTCATGGCGGAATCAGAATGTCAGTCTTTCAACTCAGAAGTATCTTTCTCCAAATAACAGTAGAAAAACATAATACAAAATTAGAAAGAAAGTAACAATATTTCACAATAAATTACTCAATATATTGCAAGAAACGGAAAGAAAGATGTCTGCATACTTTCCACAGATGATGTCTCACTCAATCCATATGTGAGATTTTCCGTAGTCACGATATTTATAACATGCTTCCATCTACATTAAAAGTATTTACATTTATTTTGTGATAATGATATTCTATACATTTTGGAGTTGATTGTCCACTCTTCAGTAGAGCATGGAGCTAAGTTTTATAATCTTGAGCCCTGGCTCTCATTCTACAACAGGCAATTAACTCTGTACAAAGACTGACTGCTGGGCCCCATTAGCTCAGTCGGTTATGCGTCTGACTATCAATCCAGGGGTCATGAGTTTGAATCCCCCGTCCGGCAACAGTCTCCGTGATGATTGATATAGGACATTGTGTCTCATTATCATTCGTCTATCACCACTGATTCAAGTGGGAAAGTTATCAGTTACTTGTGGAGATGGGGTGTGCTCGAGTACTGGTTAATCCAAGGAAACAGTGGTAAGGTTAACTGATTGTCTGTTAGCCCTCGATGGCATAAAAAATTACGCATAATATTCAATCAATCAATCAATCAATCAATCAATCAATCAATCAATCAATCAATCTGTATAAAGACTGATATTGAAAACATTGTTGATGACACAGCATAAAAACAGAAGCCACTGCTTTAACTTTAAACCACCAGGTCCTGTATTCAGAGTATTGGATTACGATGAAAAAGTATTTAATGAGAGGTTAAGTACACCTTTATCTCAGACAATATTGGCGTAAGTCGATACTTACAGCGGTTTTATCTGTTTCTATTAGGGAATATTTTATTGTCTGAGTAGCAAACATATTTAAAAGTCTGGCCACACAGATAAGCCTGTATCTGCTGGTACGCCATTTGTGCATGGTCTAGTCCATAGGTTGAGGGTCATAGGTTCAATACCCTGCCACTGCAATGTGTGTGGAGTCTGAGCAACATTTTATCTGCTATAATGCTTAAGTACTGGTTCTTTGAGTATTGGTTCTATGCAAAAAGACGTCTAGCATGATAGCATCTTTTAAGAATTTATTTTACAATGTAACAAGTACCTTAACACTTTACTTCATATTGACACCTTTGGACACCTCAAATAAAGACGTCTTTGGACACCTCTAATATAGAAGGCTTTTGAAAACAGTGTAAGACCAGTTCTGATTGCACGTAACAAGCAATCAGAACTGGTCCTACACTGTTTTCTGCTCTATCAAAATAAATAGGTAAAATGTATCTATTCATGGAAATTTACTATGAGTGGCTTTGACTTTGGAAGAGTCCACTTAAAATGCATATGGAGTAAAGAGTTAAAATAATACAATAAACGTACAATATGACTGTATATATATTTATTAATATTTACAAAATTTATGAAAAACAGCTAATGACATTAAATTGATCATTTATCTAAAATAGTTATTGATCCATACTTTGCTATGAACATCGCAGATGATAATGAAATAAATAAAACATTTATAAACAAGATGTGTGGATTATTTCAACAGAAATGACAATAGCCCAGCAAAGAAGCCAAAAACAAAATGTGGATTTTTCTAATTCAATGGAAAATCACAGTATATCAATTTACTGGGAGTAATGGTGGATTGAAGTTTTATACAATCAGGTTAATCACACACAATAAATAATACACGACACGATAAATAAGTAATGAGATTTTATTTGTATCCAGTTTCCACAATAGAACACTAAGTAGAACAATTCATACACTAAACAATTCATACGCAGTAGCAATCAGTTACAGATAAAACAATAGAGAGTATTGTCAGGAGTATTGGTTATTTATACCACAATTAGGAGAAAGGCATTAAGTCGAGTGTGTCCTCAGGGACAAGTCTTAACCACATAGTAGTATAAAAAAACTTCAAACACATGTATTAACCAGCCCTACTGTATTAACCAGCCTGTCTGCACTAACAAGCCCTTCTGCATTAACCAGCCCTACTGTACTAACCAGCCCTTCTGCATTAACCTGCCCTACTGCACTAACCAGCCCTTCTGCATTAACCAGCCCTACTGCACTAACCAGCCATTCTGCATTATTTTGTTACCAGTCCAACTGTACTAGCCAACCGTACTGTACTAACCAGTCCAACTGTACTAACCAGCCCTTCTGCATTAACCAGTCCAACTGTACTAACCAACCATACTGTATTAACCAGCCCTACTGCATGATAATGTTGAATTATTAAACAAACAGTTCCAAAAAATTTTATATGTGTTTTATATGATTATAATGTGTGGAGCTCATGGTCCAGTGGTAGAGCACCAAACTCATGATCGAAGAGTCGTGAGTTCAACCCTGCGTTTGAACCAAGCTAGTCTCGAACCCAAGACCTCAGAATGACTGAAAGATTGTTGGGAGCAAGACCATGGGCCCAAAACAAAGTACAAGACATTGATTGTACTTCCTCCGTGACTGAGTGGTCTAATTAAGGCGCTGTTGTCTAACAACCATTTACCTCTCACTTCTGTGGTCTTGGATCAGAGCCCAGTTCAGTTTAAAAGTTTTATTTAAGAAAGTTTGCCACATACTTGCAGAAAGATTGTGGTTCTACTCAGATTCATTCTGGGGTCTTCCTCCACATACAAAATTGGATATACCATAATTATATAAGCGGTTATGTTTTGAAAATGGTATTAAACCCCATTAAAAAAAACTTCACCCCTAACTTTACTCTATTTTGACCAGAGGCAAGTAAAATAAAAGTACCTCATATCATTTTTAAATGCCAAATATTTAATGGTAGCAAGAATCTCTTTATGTCGGGTTACCTCTTCAGAATGACTTAGTTTCTATATATGTCGCTCTTATCTCAAACCAAACATGGAAGGTATTAAAGAAATGGCCATCTTGTATATCTTGTATATTCAAAACAGGATATCTTATCTGTAGTATATTTTATCTGGCTTTACTTCTGTTTGATGACCTGGCATGGTGCCTTTACTATGTAATACTGGTAATAACATATACAAGGCATTTAAACACTTAAAGACCCTGGACAGGGTCATCCCTGCTTCTAATTTACAGTCCTTTATCATTCATTGTAGACACATACTTTAGATTGAAAAAATATAAACTTGTCTTTAATTTACTGGGTATCTTTAGGCCAGATTGATTGATTTATTGAATATTTAGCGTCATTTTTATGCCATCGAGGGCTAACAGACGATCAGTTAACCTAGCCAAAGTTTCCTGGGATTAACCAGTACTCTAGCACACCCCATCTCCGCAAGTAATTAATAACTTTCCCACTTGAATCAGCAATGAGAGATGAATGATAATGAGACACAATGTCGTATATCAATCATCACGGAGACTGTTGCCGGGCGGGGATACGAACTCACGACCCCTGGATTGATAGTCAGACGTGTAACTGACTGAGCTTATCGGGCCCGGCTCTTTAGGCCAGAGTTTATTTATGTAACAATTCCTTGTCAACTTCGCACCTACTAAATTTCTTAACTGATCTGACATAACTTGTTAGTGTCGTCATGTTCTGGTCCACCAACTCGTGTAGTTATGGCACTTTAATGATTTTAAATGGTAATCTACGTACATGTGTAATAGACATAAAATTTATGTTGTAATTTTATTGCTATTTTCAAATAATAAAAATAATAAAATAAATGAAAATAATAAATTTCAAATAAAAATTTAAAAGCTAGAATTTTTAGATATTATATTTATTAAAAAATTGTATATGTGTCTGATGTTTGTAGAGCTTAGTTAGGTGAGAATTTTGTTAATATGCAGTATATACAAGTTTCATTAGAGTAATCATTATACAAGCCATAGTGTAACACGAAACCCTTGATGTGTTAATAACAGCTGTATTTTAGTTAATAAGAGAAGGTATTTAAAATTTCATTTCTGTGTCATATCAAATATTAAGATCTTAGTCAACCATTTACAAAATCCAAGTATTATTGTTTTGGAGAAAAGCCTTCAGATGTTGATATAATCATTTGATTTTGAGTTAACATGTTTTGGCATGTTTAAATATAATAATATCCCTTTTGCAGTGCGGGCCAGTGAGCAATACAGACCCTGTTGGGTCTCTTGTTAATAGAAAAATGTTTTTGTTAAATAACTTCAGTATTCTAAGGTTCCTGGTAACATGTAGGGGAAGCTTGGGATTGATTTAAGGTAAATTGGGTCACTGTTTTGTCAAGGCCTATGTTACTAAAAATAGAGAAAAAAAATGTTTTATAACTAAGTCTCTTTATTTTCCTTTAAGATGTTTTTTATTTTTTAAAAAAAAGACAAGGGGCAGAAAAAAGAGAGTGGGAAATAAAAGAGAATGGGGGAAAAAAATAAGAAATTTTTATGTAATTTTGTGTGTAATTTGGAATTGGTTTTGAGGTAAATCAATTCAAGGTCAGCAAAAGCTAACTTCTGTCTAAATTATTAACACCGTTTTTCATTTTTTGCAATCCTTAACAGTATTTGTCAGGAATGATTTTGATTATGAAATCTCAAACTATTTCTTGAATTGGTCAAATAGGACCAGAATAAATAGAAGAGCAATTGGTTACATAATTAGAATTAACACAATTATTGATGTTACCATGTCAAAAAGGATTTTATCATATGGTTTCTGTTTTTTTTTATCTCATTTAATTGCAGATCTGAACCTTTTTATTGATAATTTGGTTTTTGTATTCTGTGTACTTGTATATAGACTGAAGCTCAGGACTTGACTCTACTTTCTATGCATTGAGAGGTTAAAGTTCATTAAACTGTCTTAATTAACCCTTTACTTCATATAGACGCTTTTGGACACCTCTTATATAGACGCCTTAGGACACCTCTAATATAGATGCCTTTGGACACCTCTAATATCGAAGGCTTTTGAATTATTGGGTGAATTATGTTTATATTAACTGACAGAGTTGAAAACAGTGCCGGAAGTGTTCAGATTGCTTGTTACGAGCAATCTGAACTCTTCCTGGACTGTTTTCAAAGGCCTTCTGTGATTGGTGTGGGGAAAACGCGCATCTATGGAATAAAGGGTTAAACATTTACTTAGCAAACCTGAAGTCACAGTGTCTGATTTAAGTAGAGTCTGCAACTTTGTTGTGAAAAGTTTGGTATGAAAAATCTAGTGCTGACTGTTCAGTTTTTTTTTCTGGTCAGTAATATCACTGGTAATAAACTCGTCACATATAATTATGTACATGAGTATAATATACAAGGATAAGTCTGGTAACAATGCTGAAAACTGTACTTGTTGAGAGTTTCAGATATTATCAATATTAAATATGGATCCAAAGGTCTTTCATGGCAGAGTCATTCAGATCTAAGCTAGCCACTGTCTCGAACCCGCTCACTGCTGGGGACGTAGGTCACTTAAGTGCTTCGTCTATAAACTGTATGTGATAAAGTTTGTTAGTGATTTGAAAAAGGGCGGTGTTTCTGCTGTTTCATGTTTGTGAGTCTGATGTCTTCCGCCACCAATAAAAATGCCAGCCATTTATAAAATGTAATACAATGTTTGTTAAAATTAGCGCTAAACTGTATTGAAAAATGCAACTTCCTTGTTGAAAGATTAACAGTCACACACCTCTGTGTACTTAGTGTTTTAAAAAAAAATGTGGTCAGAATTTTACATTACATTGCATAATTTATTTAATGGATAGAAAGTTTTATTAGACCTCAGTTACAAGTTCATTGATAAAATGTTAAAATCTGCCTGTCTTTCACATGTGGAGGTATAAACTTGATGTTTTCCAACACTTTAGATATTTGATAATCTAACTGCCTGCCATTGAGGTGAACATCTGTGAGTTCTCTCTTGACGATTCAATAATTTTTCCTATCAGTTCGTGAGTAAATGGGCAGACATTATGAGACAAACAAGGATTATAAGTAAAACTATCATATCTATATATAATTAAAAAAGTAGTTACAATATTTTTGCTTCCGAACATCAATTAGCACATGAAACATGGACTAATTTGCCGACAGAGGGGGGCCACTGTCAATGAAATAGCACTCATGTCTTTCTTTTTTTTTTGCTCTACAAGTTATTCCCTTAATATTTTGTTTCGGTTTCAATTTTAAAAGCTGTGTCAAGAATAAGTTCAGATGTGCTTTTAGCAGGAAATCATTTGTTTTATTACATATCAAAACAGTTTTGCTTTGATTTGAATGTCAGGGAACAGGTGGCCTATATATAATTATTATATGGTATGGCAATATCTTCAAATTTCAAAGTTTTCGTTTATAGTACTTTGCAACATTGGTTTAAAGAAAAAGACCTTATTTCACCAATTACGGGTGAATAAGTGAACAACCTAATTGTGATTTATTGCACTCTGTAGAATGTGGAAGAAGTATAAATATTATTGTATATATCAGTAGTCTGTGATGTGTTCATGATACTGCACAGTTGTAACAGATGGCAGAAACGAAAAATTCAATTTGTATCACTGATCATTTCAATAGATAGAACTAATACCGCAGCAGTGATCTAGTGGTAGAGCGTCCACCTTGCATACAGAAACTCGTGGGTTCGATTCTTGGCCGAGTGATACCAAAGACTTGAAAAATGGCACTTGAAGCTTCTTCACTTGGCTTTCAGCATTTGGAGGATAGTTCTAGGTCTGGTTGGCCCCGGTGTCAGTATAATGTGACTGGGTGGAGTATCATATTATGTGTCTGCAGTATGATGCTCTAGTTTGACAGCACTTCAAATACTCAAAAAAAACACTTTCACAATATGACTGAAGTATTGTTGAAAGTGACCCTAAACACTATAGACAAACAACAACTATTACAACAGAAGAAGTTTACATCAATAAGTCTACTGTAAACTAATCACAGATAGATGCATATATTAGTTTTGTTTCCAGTGACCTGACCAAGTCAACAGTTTAATTCCCCAGCAATTTATTTTTTTTATTATTTTATTTTTTTTGTCTTATGCTCCATTACGATCCATAAACCATGGACAAAAAAAAATTCCTACTTACCAACCCAATTTTTTATAGCATTTCACAAGAAGCAAAAATATTTTTCCATTTGGCCTAAATCATATATTGTTTTATGAAACCGTATAATTGCATAAAGACAATGACTTAAAGAGTAAAGAAAAGGCTCATTATGACAATTTTCTTTTCTTATTTCTAAATAATTATTTATACTAATACAATTGTACAACATTCATATTACTATTTTTTTTGTATTTAAAGACTATAAATATGTTTCCATATAATTATGTGTTAATATGTTATGCAGAGACTTGTGTAACACCTTATTTACAAGTTTTGTTATCCTTGGCTTGATATCAGCACGTATCAGCAGTTTCTATAATATAATGAAGTTGCATGTTTTGGTTGCAAGGCAAACTTCCTTGTTTTGGTTTTAAACTGTACAATTGATAAGCTCATTGGACTTTTATAAATGGTATAATTTATATACAAAACTGATTTTTAGGTTGATTATTCAACGAATTGAAGATTTCAGCTAATGTGATAATGTGGGTTTCCCACACTGAAGATTTGAATGATTGCTAGCTGTAACTTCATGTTCATATCTCACAAATATCTTGTGTCTTTAGCTAAACTACTTAGGACAGACATATTAGGTCATGTATATAAATGATAATTAATTTAACTGTAACTATTTACAGATATGGAACCTCTGGTGAAAGCGTTGTGTCTGGTAGCATTTTAGACCCATAATTTTGTCTATTTACAGATATGCCATCTGTGGTGAAAGAATTGTGTCAGGTGGCATTTTAGATCCATAATCTTGTATATTTACAGATATGCCATCTGTGGTGAAAGAATTGTGTCAGGTGGCATTTTAGATCCAAAATCTTGTCTATTTACAGATATGCCATCTGTGGTGAATAAATTGTGTCAGGTGGCATTTTAGATCGACAATCTTGTCTATTTATAGATATGCCATCTGTGGTGAAAGCGTTTTTATTTATAGATATGCCATCTGTGGTGAAAGAATTGTGTCTGGTAGCATTTTAGATCCAAAATCTTGTCTATTTACAGATATGCCATCTGTGGTGAAAGAATTGTGTCTGGTAGCATTTTAGATCCAAAATCTTGTCTGTTTACAGATATGCGATCTGTGGTGAAAGATTTGTGTCAGGTGGCATTTTAGACCCTTAATCTTGTCTATTTACAGATATGCCATCTGTGATGAAGAAATTGTGTCAGGTAGCATTTAGACCTAAAATGTTGTGTATTTACAGATTTGCCATCTCTGGTGCAGGGATTGTGTCAGGTGGCATTTAAAACCTTAAATCTTATCTATTTACAGATATGCCATCTGTGGTGCAGGGATTGTGTCAGGTGGCATTTTAGACCTAAAATTTTGTCTATTTACAGATATGCAATCTCTGGTGCAGGGATTGTGTCAGGTGGCATTTTTAGACCTAAAATCTTGTCTATTTACAGATATGCCATCTGTCATGAAGGAATTGTGTCTGGTGACATTTTAGACCATAAATCTTGTCTATTTACAGATATGCCATCTCTGATGAGGCGTACAGGTCCATGCGAGACATGAACTTAGATCAATGTATCATTATATCTGGGGAGAGTGGCGCGGGTAAAACAGGTGAATCCATAAAGTAATATTGTTATAACAATAATATTATTGCTATATCTGGGCATAGGTGATAAATTATGTTCAAAATATCAATAGAAATATTTAGCTAAAGTTTATCAACCAGGATACTCTTGGAAAATTAATTGTCAAGGGCCAAGTGAATGATCATATTAAGACACCATCTCAGGATCGCTGAGCTGCGGGAGTCGTGGGTTTGAGTACAACTTCATACAAACACACATGTGAGAAAGTTTGCCAGTTACATGTAGAACTATTCTTCTACTCAGATTCATGTATTTATATTTCAGTTTTTCCTCCATCAGTCAAACTTACAGGTTACCTTATGTAACCAGCGATGTGTTGAAAATGGCAGAAAAGTCCACTGAGTATGTGTCAAATATTACAGTTTGTTTGAATATTTAGTTATACCATTAATGGCTAATAGTTGATCAGTTAATGTAACCGCTCTTTATCGTGTTCCTTGAAGGTTAACCAGTACCCGAGCACACGCAGATAACTTTCACAATTGTATCAGGGGTAAAAGATGAATGATAATGAGGCAATGTCTGGCAGGGATTCAAACTTGCGACCCCTGGATCTATAACCAGACGTGCTATCAACTGAGCTAAGTGGGTTCGTCTTGTCAAATAAATACGTTTTAGCATACATATGTTGTCTTGTAACTACAGAGGCCAGTAAGGTGATCATGCAGTACGTGGCCCAGGTGTCTGGGAAGGGAAAGGAGATTGACCGAGTCAAGGAACAATTGCTACAGTCCAACCCTGTCTTAGAAGGTATGTGCTTTATATAATTGTTCTAAGATGTGTTGGTGAATTGTTTGTCTTGTCACTACGTACATGCAGGATACTCTTTCTGTCACCTTCAGTGTCTTGTGGACATTCAGGGATTGCTCACATTTTAGTTTATGTTCAAATTTGCCTTGCTTTATAGGATAGATGTTCTACAAAAGTAACAATTTCCAAAAAAAGAAAGATGCTCTGAAATAGTTCCATAGTTCTGTTCCGATTATTTGCATAATTGTACAAGGAGATTAAACAATTTAACTATAAGCTTACATAGTAGTCACTATATTGATTCTGACCTAACAATGTAATGAGTGAAAAACTTTCTTTGAAAATCAAGATTCATCTTTTTAGATATTTATTATCTTGGAGATTAATTTTCTATGAAATATATTTTAAATGTATTATAATTCAACTTTGCCATTCTATTTTGTATTTAGATTTTATACATCAGCTTGGAGAAAATAATTGCACTTTTTCTTGGAGATATTTTTATAAAATATTTAAACACATCTAGATCATCTTGGAGATTGAACTTTCTTTGAAAGGCAGATTCAAACTCTGTTACTGGACTTTTTTTTAAAGATATACTTGTATACAATGTACATGTAGATTATCTTGGAGATTGAAATTTTTTTGAAATACAGTATTCATTTTTTTGCCCAGATTTCAGTATTTCTAGTATTTTGATCGGTTTAAAGGGAATTTATCAGGATTTTTTCAAACTTTAAAAATTGGCTTACTATTTTTTTCCTGTATATCATGCCCATATATACTCACTGACCGTGTATTACTGAAAGGATATCTATTAAAATGTGTCAAAATAATATATAGAAAAGGGATTTCCTAACTTAGGCTATGCACCTAGATTAGACTAAAATAGATTTCCCACTTAAAATTGCAACATATTTTTTGACATAATAGATGAGTCATTTTGATTTCAATGTGATCCTTTATACAGGTTTAAATGTAGTAAAAACTGTTTCATCTTAGAAAGAGTCTGAATGGTGATGCAAAGGTTGTCAAGTAGTATTTAAATGCTGTCTATTTTTAGAATAGGTATTTCATTTCAACTTCACTACTCCAATTTAAATATCGATTTTGTCATGTTTTGGTGGTACCAAACCATTCTATTTTATTTATTAATGATAATGAGATGCTTTTTATACCGATATGCTTTTTAAGATGGTTAATATCCCTGTTTTAAGACGATCTTAAATAAAACCTTTTGTTGTCAGAAAGATCGATTGATTGATTGATTGAATATTTAGTGCCATTTTTATGCCATCGAGGGCTAACAGATAATAAGTTAACCTAACCACTGTTTCCTGGGATCCTGGAAGGTTAACAGGTACTCGAGCACACCCTTTCTCCGCAAGTAACTGATAACTTTCCCACTTTAATCAGCGGTGAGTGACGAATGATAATGAGACACAATGAATTGTCATATATCAATCATCATGGAGACTTGTTACCAGACGGGGATTCAAACTCACGACCCCTGGATTGATAGTCAGATGCACTTACAACTAAGCTAATTGGGCATGTGTTGTCAGAAAGAATAACTAAATTACTTATACCATAAATTCCCTTATTAATGCCCCTGGGGGCGTTACATTTTACAAGGTGGGGGCGTTTATAAAAGATAAAAAAAAAGCAAATTTAACAACAGTTGAAAATACAATAAAACCAATAAAGCCCTGGAAAAAACCTTAAATCCCTAAAAAAGTGGTTCAGAATTATTTGAGAGTGAATGAAATAATCAACATAGGATGAAAAAAAAGTTGAAAATCTGTATGAAATTACTAGTGTGCGTACTGGAATATCCAAATTTATGGTCAGTGTACTCTTCACTTTAAATCACTTGGACGCTTGTTCTTATCAACGTAGAACAATGCGCTTTCAGCGTACACAGACTAACCACATTTTCTGACGTTTTGTAATGTTTTAATCGACAGACGGTATTTTTCTAGTTTTAAACGGCAAATATGGGAAAGTGTTTATTCAACCAAAAGTGTTAAGTGGTCACCCAAGATATAAACAATGGGTTATAGAGTTCAAAGGTGATAAACACTCTGCTTATTGTTGTCTGTGTAACAAAATAATCAATCAGGGAAAGATGGGCGAGTATGCACTCAACTCGCATATACGTTTTATTTTTTAATTTTCCAGAAAAATAGGTGGGGGCGCTTATTAGAGTGGGGGCATTGATAAGGGAATATACGCTACATGTTTAAGTAGGCGTTAAATTATTTACTGCCTTGTATAGATTGCCTTGAACTTGAGCTCCCTATTATCTAAGAAATTATAAAAAAATATGTTCCATATAAGAAACATGTGCTTATTTTTATTTGGCGGATAGCAGCAATGGGTATTAAAAAAATATGAATTCACGACAAAAAAATGCAAAACATTTTGCTTTAGAGCTATAATCAACGTGATATTCATTTTTTTTATGTACATGTATTTCCTTCAAAAATATCATATTTCAAATTATTTTAATTTATATATTCTTTTTGCGATTTAAAAAAAAAGCATTTGTAAAAAATGTGACAAAACAGCACTTAACAGATTTTCCAACCAATTGTATGAATATCAGATGTGCTGAAGTCATTATTGGCAATTATTGTTACTAATTGCTATTTGTACATGTGAGAATTTGGATTGTTCAGATATTGTGGGAGTCCTTCTCTGATGGACTCATCACATTTCTTAACACCGAATGGCAATTAAGTGTTGGCAGATAACATTTCTCAATTTCCAGTTCATGTCAAAGGTTTTTTTATAAATATTTAAGGTTTAAATCTTAAAAAAGGATTAAAAATGTCAATGAAATTTTAAGCTGTACATAATTTGAGATATATAAATATGATTAAATGTATAATTAAATAAGTTTTTGTTTATGTGACACTGGCATGAATATGCCTGATTAAATAAGACTGTGAATGGACAGCTTTTTTATTATTTTGATATCTGATCTGCTGTCTCGGGAGACGCCAAATAAAAATCTTTAAAAGGCTCCATAGAGACGTGCAATATGTCGCACTAGTATGAATGGCTGTCTTGGTGAATTTAGTTCATATTTTAAGTTATGTAAATGAATCCAACTACCTACATGAATATATGTATTTACTTTGGTATTGAAAAATAATTGTCCCGATGATGTTATTCCATTCACTATGCAAGATAATACTTAAGTTTTTACATTACTTTTTTTTTCTGAAAATTGGGAAGGGAGCCCTTGAAATTTGAAAAGAAATAACAACACTATGGTAAGGCCATAATAAATAAATTCCTAGATTTTCATGTACATTTTAATCAAAATAAAGTCATGTGGAGGGGGAGGGGAAGTAATTGTATTTTTTTATTTTTCAGGTATTAAAACAGAAATGTCATATTAGGTTTGAAATGAAAGAAAATTATGAAAAGATCAAATAGTTTAAAGTGCCGATGATTTTTTGACAATAAGATATTATTGGATTGTGGGAAATTGGGGTGGGGAACATGGGTAGACAGGGATGAAAATCTAGCAATTGATCTTCAGCCAGGGCGGTGTGTGGTGTCTTTAATATTGGGCAAGACATTTTTTCTGCAAATGCTTAGTACTGGTTCTACCAAGAAAGACTTCGAGCGTGATTTTTCAAAGTTGCAATAACTTGTTTCACAATCACAGTAAAATGAATAAGTACAAACTAATTAAGTTAAATATTTCTTATTAAGTCTCGTGTAGATACAATGGAGTTATGGGGATGGAGGATAACTTGTATAACCTCACCCCTCCCCCACCCCCTTAAATCGGGCAAGCATGGCTTAAAATGAATTTCAAAGCCATTTTGGTGGACTGCTCACCAACGAACTGTTCATTATATTGATGTGTACATGTACTATGTCAGTTTGACTAGCTTGTTTATAATTTTAGCCTTTCATATCTTTCAGCCTTTGGAAATGCGAAGACAACCAGGAATGACAATTCTTCCAGATTTGTAAGTGTGAAATTTCCCTCTTTGAGATAATTTTAATTTAATGTTTCTGTATGAAACAACAAAATATAGATGTTGGATGTTTTTTTTTTAAATAGGCTTAAGGTATCTGACAGTGTACTGTCTTGACAGAAAGAACACATAGTTTAATTGACCTTGTAACAAACTATAATACATCTTATTGGAATGAATAAATCCCTGCCACAATTTTCTCCTTCATCTTCATTTACTGTCACAATTTTCTTCTTCAACTTCATAATAGTGTCACAGTTTTCTTCTTCAACTTCATGTACTGTCACAATTTTCTTCTTCAACTTCATAATAGTGCCACAACTTTCTTCTTCAACTTCATAATACTGCCAAAAGTTTTTTCTTCAACTTCATATAATGTCACAGTTTTCTTCTTCAGCTTCATTTGCTGTCACAATTTTCTTCTTCAACTTCATAATAGTGCCACAATTTTCTTCTTTAACTTCATAATTATACTGTCACAATTTTCTTCTTCAACTTCATAATACTGCCACAATTTTCTTCTTCAACTTCATATACTGTCACAATTTTCTTCATCTTCATATACTGTCACAGTTTTCTTCTTCAACTTCATATACTGCCACAACTTTCTTCTTCAACTTTATATACTGCCACAATTTTTTTCTTCATCTTCATAATACTGCCACAATTTTTCTTCTTCAACTTCATAATACTGCCACAATTTTTTTTCTTCAACTTCATACACTGCCACAATTATCTTCTTCAACTTCATATACTTTCACAATTTTTTCTTCAACTTCATAATACTGCCACAATTTTCTTCTTTAACTTCATATACTGCTACAATTTTCTTCTTCGACTTCATAATACTGTCAAACTTCATAATACTGCCACAATTTTCTTCATCAACTTCATATACTGCCACAATTTTCTTCTTCAACTTCATAATACTGCCACAATTTTTTTTTTTTCAACTTCATTATACTGCCACAATTTTCTTCTTTCAACTTCATTATACTGTCACAGTTTTCTTCTTCAACTTTATATTCTGCCACAATTTTCTTCTTTAACTTCATATTCTGCCACAATTTTCTTCTTCAACTACATATACTGTATATATCTATCTACTGATACTGCAACACCCTCTTGCGATGATAATGTCCATGCACAAAGAGCTACAGGTACATACGAGAATTTGAATCATTGAATTTACACATGACTCTACCTGTACATGGGCTGATTGCTTTTCAACCCCCTCAGAAGGATTGCATGTTTTCACAGCACCTTGATGGAATAAGGTACTGTGAGAATGTGTTTGAAAAACTCTGGACAAAACCCTACCAGGAATCGCATTGGGGATCTCTGAGTCTTAGAGCAAGCATGCTTACCACAACACCTCTGCAAACTCCAATGCAGTACATGGCCCACTCTGGAGCATCATCAAAATATATTTAAGAGTTGAAAAAAATGGTTTGTATTTGTATTTATATATAAATTGTGACAGTATTATGAAGTTGATGAAGAAAATTGTGACAGTATATAAAATATAGAATCCTTAACTGGACCTTACTGTTGTAAAGCTATCAGTTCATGTTTATAAATTGTCCAGTCCAGTCTAGATGTGTTGCATGTAAAACCATAGTATATGTCATGGTTGACACCAAATTTATAGGTCTGGTCTGTACATTTATGTCAGGTTACTTACTAATAATTATCTCTCCATATATATATATATCATAATATATATATATATATTCATAAATATACATAAATACATGATAATGGTTGGAATTTACTGATTTTTAGGGGAAATACATGGACATAGAATTTGACTTTAAAGGAGATCCTATTGGTGGAGTCATCACAAACTGTAAGTTACACTATCACTGGCCTCACAAGTCCTACTTCCCTCATATGTTTTCAATCTTACCTGTTAAACTGCACATTTATATCGAACATCATACATTATGGATATTCTGTAATAACTTCTTTTGTATTTTGTCTCTGTAGTGTAAAATTCTTTAATTTTGTTGATCTAATACTAAATTGCACCCGCGATAAAGACACTCAGTTGGCCAGTATCCGGTTATGCTAACATATCGCCGAGTTAAACGGAAATTACCGGCCAGTGTATTAACAAATTTCTCATAAATAGGATAATCTTATGGACTGCAATCAATCATTATCTTCTAATGTGATTCGATAGACTTTCCATTTATTAATGAACAGAAAGTTGTAGGTGATACATCTTTAAGTAGTAAAGTTTCACCATTCACAGTTGGGGTTGGACCAGCTTCTGTATTTTACCATTTGTCCGTCACTAGCAGTGACCCATTGATAGTGTGTTGATGATGCGCATGCAGATGGCTTCAGTCATAATCTGGGTCATACAGAAGATTTTAAAAATAGTGTCTCAGCTTTCTCGCCATCTATATACTTGTTAGAAATTACTTGACAACTATCATTGAAACTTAATAGTAAAAGAATATTTTAGAAGAACCCTTTTTCAACGGCTTATTTGATTGTCCTTCATAGAAGTACATGCATTTAACATCTTCTGTTTTTGAACATGTTAAGTCCTCAAAAAATACTCCCTAAATATGTTATTAGACCATAGTCATAAATATGCATGTCACTTAATATATACTTAGTCTGTATGCTTTGTGGAGGGATGGTCCTCACAGATCTATGATGGGGTGAATAAATGGATCAACATTAATTTGGTGGTTGAAATTAAAACTCTATATATTTATACTTTCCATGTGGAGGATATTTTATTATAGCATAAATCTCTGTTTCAGATTTACTTGAAAAGGTAAGCAACCATTTTTTGTGTACATTAGCTTTCATTTACTGAAATTTATAATAGACTCTGCAATCTTGTACATGGATTAAGCCATTATCACTTAGGTGTGTTTTATACAAGGAATTACTGATATAGAGACAAGCAATGTGACCATTATGCGACATCTAGTTATTCATAATCAGAACAGGTTATGTATTATTACAAATGACGTCAGGCTTAAAGTCATCAAGTTATCACATTCTATGATAATAATCTGGATTGCCCAGTTCTGGCACAAGAATCAATCCACAGTTCCCATTCATCTCTAAAGGTGGCCATATGTCTTTATGGGTAGATACAATCTGCAGAATAGTACATGGCAGAGCACCTGCTGAAAATATTTTGTTTTCTCTGTTGATTGTTTATGTTTAACATGCGGTGAATGTTATTATTAAAAAATTGTCACATTACCATGTGTTTTTGCCCCCCAACCCCTTCAGAGAATGGGGAAGGGGCATTAAGTGTTACCCCTGTCTGCCCATTCATTCGTCTGACCCATGTAAAAAAATGGTTCCTGTTCAGTAACTTCTGAAGGGGTCTATGTTATAATACAATGTACACAGGTACACATGAAATATTGATTCAATAACATACACCCCTTTAGAAGTTATTGAACAGAAACCTTTTTTTTTTGCCGAAAATTAAGTCGAAAAATGACCTTAACTTCTGTCAAATTTGACTGACAATTTAATAAATATTCAAACTTGACTTGTATGTTATATGAAGTCCGATGTTTATCAATTTGTCAGTCAAATCTTACAGATTTCAAGTATGATATTCATCAATTTGTCAGTCAAATTTAACAAAAGTTACAGGCCATTTTTCGACAGTTTTGGTAAAAAATGGTTTCTGTTCAATAATGGGAGCATTCATATTGACATGTTTCTAGTATTTATTATAATATATGCAGTGTCATGGCATATAGGATTTAATATTTACTATAATTATTATTATTTGAAATCTTTATTTATTATTGATTTTTTATCCTTAAACTGCACCGAACCTTTAAATAGAAGAACTGCACGTTTTGTATCAATAATATCTGCATGAGTTTTCCTTGGCAAGTTTATATTTTTCTGAATGTGGAGAACATGGTGATGATATTTCTGTTTTACAGTCTCGAGTTGCACACCAGGCACCAGGAGAGAGAAGTTTTCACATATTTTATCAATTACTGGCGTCTGCAGATAAATCCTTACTTGGTAAGTTGGCCTGTGATTGACCGCTACAATCATAGATATAAACTGGGCATTTAAGTTATCTTTAGTTTCATAAAAATGTGTATACAGTCAAGCTGGCTTATCTACTCCCTTTATATAACTCCTTCTATATTATAATGACTTCCTGTCTTATGCAAGACCCCGGCGTGGTCTAGTGGTAGAGCTTCCACCTCGCATGCGGAAGGTTGTGGGTTCAATCCCCGGCCGGGTCATACCAAAGACTTCAAAAATGGTACTAGAAGCTTCCTCGCTTGATGCTCAGCATTTAGAGGAGAGTTCTAGGTCTGGTCGGCCTGGTGTCAGTATAATGTGACTGGGTGGGGTATCATACCATGTGTCCGGGGCATGATACCCAAGTGTGTGACAGCGCTTAGAATACTGTCTTAAGTAGACACCGTCGCGATATGACTGAAAGATTGTTGGAAGCGATGCTAAACACCATACAACAACAACAACTGTCTTATGCAACTGTATTTCTTTCTTTCCTCTGAAACTCGTTTTCTCGATATCAGAAGGACTGCCAAAAATACTCAAGATATCTGAATATCGACATAGATTTCGTCCCAAGATCAATATCTATTTTCATCATCTGATAATTGCCATACATGTATGTCAATTGTATTTTTGCTTTCATATTACGGTCTGTGCAGTAGAACTACACTGTCATGGTAAATGCTGATATCTGGGTCCTTCTTTGAATTTCTCGGCAGTATGAGAAAAAGGTTCAGGCTAATTGATTGAATCAAGTGATATTTAAACAATTTACTTGCAATCACCTAATTAAATGACATGATGTTTGCAACATTCTGTCAGTTATTAAAACTGACACCTTTGGTGTTGACCGGTAACTAATGTTGCTTCTTAACAAACTGAAAAATGGAATGGGTAGATTTTCACATGACATGGAAAAACACACAATATTATACCAACTATAATTATATCGAGACAAACATTCAATTAAAGGTGTAAACATTTAATAATCTTTGGGAACTTAAACTTGATTGAGATATCCAAAATATTGACACAGACAATATCGTGTGAAACGAAATTTATTTCCATTCACAAAGAAAAGGAAAAGTTGGGGCTAGGCAAAAAATATATTGACACTACCGGAATATCAACTCAAGCGATATCAGAGATTACGAGTTTACAGCTGTATAATAATGGATCTGTATATAACATCACCTCACCTCACACGACAAGAGGACTATAAAATATGTATCCTGAAGTCATTTAGTACATTAATGATGACATCTCTACAGACTGCACTACTGCAACCATGCAAAAATAATGTTAAGCATAAAATGGGATTGTGTAATGGATAGAGTGTTGGCCACTCAAGCTAGAGTTTGAGGGTTCGATCCCAAGCTTAAATAAATCAGTATAAACAAAATCAGTCTCATTGAGGTAGTGGAGTCGAAAGGGGACTACAGAAAGAAATTTAGAATAACATTTGATCACATGACTGAACAATACTAAAATAGTGAAAACCAAAAAAACATGTTGGATTGATAACAAATGATACCATTGTCATGTCCAGTAGTGTAAGAGTTACTGTTCCCTGTTTTTCAGACTCCTTGAAGCTGTCTCCAAAACCAGAACATTATGGTTTCCTCAATAAGAGTGGCTGTACCAGCGTAGACACACTAGATGATGGGGCAAACTTTAATATTGTCAAGGTAAGCAGTAATTCTGGAAACATTTAAAAACATGGTTTGAGGTGGTGTGTCAAGGTTAACAGTAATTCTGGAAACATTTAAAAACATGGTCTGAGGTGGTGTGTCAAGGTTAACAGTAATTCTGGAAACATTTATAAACATGGTCTGAGCTGCTGTATCGAGGTAAGCAGGGATTTAAAATAAATCATTTAACTCAAGGATAAACCAACCAAGTTTTGAACAACTCAACCCATAAGGATAGTTCTTCTCCGGTTTATTCATCAGAATCTGAGCTCTTCCTTCACCTATATACCATGGATACCATATGAAATATAATTGGTTGAAAATGGTTTAAAACTGTATTCAAATTTAAAAAAAAATATTTAAGACATGTGAAGCATGGCAGACAAGATCCATGTCACCATTAGATATAGATGTTATATGAGAGCTGTTCACTTTACATATATGTGTTATAAGAGAGACCTGTTGACTCTACATATATAGCATATGAGAGAGCTGTTCATTTATCATATGTGTCATAAGAGAGACCTGTTGACCATATATAGTATAAGAGAGAGCTGTTCACTTAACATATGTGATATAAGAGAGAGCTGTTGACCATACATATATATTATATGAGAGAGATGTTCACTTAACATATGTGTTATAAGAGAGACAAGTTGACCATATATAGTATATGAGAGAGCTGTTCATTTATCATGTGTTATAAGAGAGACCTGTTGACCATATATAGTATAAGAGAGAGCTGTTCACTTAACATATGTGTTATAAGAGAGACAAGTTGACCATATATAGTATATGAGAGAGCTGTTCATTTATCATATGTGTTATAAGAGAGACCTGTTGACCATATATAGTATAAGAGAGAGCTGTTCACTTAACATATGTGATATAAGAGAGAGCTGTTGACCATACATATATATTATATGAGAGAGCTGTTCACTTAACATATGTGTTATAAGAGAGAGCTGTTGGCCATATATAGTATATGAGAGAGCTGTTCACTTTACATGTGTTAAAAGAGAGACCTGTTGACCATACATATATATTATATGATAGAGCTGTTCACAGTACATATGTACAGATTCTCAGAGAGCGGTTGATCCCACATTTATCTATGAGAGAGCTATTCACCTTATGTATTTGTTATATGAGAGAGCTGTTTACCTTATGTATATAGTATATGAGAGAGCTGTTAACCTTTTGTATAAAGTATATGAGAGAGCTGTTTACCTTATGTATATAGTATATGAGACAGCTGTTTACCTTGTGTATATAGTATATGAGAAAGCTGTTTACCTTATGTATATAGTATATGAGACAGCTGTTTACCTTATGTATATAGTTTATGAGACAGCTAGTCGCCTTACACATGTGTTATAACAGAGAGCAGCTGTTGACCATACATATATATTAAATGGAAGAGCTGGTGACCAAACATATATTTTGTATGAGAGATTCTGGTCTTACATATGTGAAAGCTGACCATTTTATATGTAGATGTTCTATGAGATAACTGGTGACCTTACTTATATTTTTATATGAGAGAGTTGGTTAAATTACATATTATATCTTGTATGAGAGAGCTTGCGACTGTACATATAATTTATATGGGAGTTCTTTTGGCCTTATATATTTAAGTTGAGAAACCTGGTCACCTTTACATATAGATATTATATAAGAGAGAGCTGGTCATCTAGCATATATGACGCTGTTGACCTTATGTATATAGTATATGAGAGCTGTTGACCTTATGTTTCTAGTATATGAGAGCTGTTGACCTTATGTATATAGTATATGAGTGCTGTTGACCTTATGTAACTATATAGTATATGAGAGCTGTTGACCTTATGTATATAGTATGTGAGAGCTGTTGACCTTATGTATATAGTATATGAGAGCTGTTGACCTTATGTAACTATATAGCATATGAGAGCTGTTAACCTTATATTTATAGTAAATGAGAGCTGTTGACCTTATGTATATAGTATACGAGAGCTGTTGACCTTATGTATATAGTATATGATAGCTGTTGACCTTATGTATATAGTATATGAGAGCTGTTGACCTTATGTATATAGAATATGAGAGCTGTTGACCTTATGTATATAGAATATGAGAGCTGTTGACCTTATGTATATAGTATATGAGAGCTGTTGACCTTATGAATATAGTATATGAGAGCTGTTGACCTTATGTATATAGTATATGATAACTGTTGACCTTATATATATACTATATGAGAGCTGTTGACCTTATGTATATAGTATATGAGAACTGCTGACCTTATGTAAATAGTATATGAGAGCTGTTGACCTTATATGACAGATGCTGATCTATTTCTGTACTTTGTAGACTGGGATGGAGGTGATAGGGTTTTCAAGAAGTGAAGTGACGGCGGTTCTACAACTGGTGGCCAGCGTATTAAAACTTGGAAATGTTGAATTTTCACATCGCAGCAACCCAGACGGCACAGATGGATGTGATGTTACAAAGGATTCTGGTAAAGTCTCCAATTATGTTTCTTACTGCCTTTCTGAAATAAGCTAAAATAATGCATAATTGAGAGTTTCTTTACAATTGTAAACAAGCACCTCCAGTTACCTATTTTTTTTTATCTTAGGGTGTGTATTACACCTTGGATATCTTTTTTGTCAGTTGTAACTGTTGAAATAAAATATAGAAATATTATGTTTGTGATTATTTATCTATTTTGTTTACTTTTATTGTTAAACTTCCCTTTAGAGTAGTTATGTATGCACCGCACAGGAAACTCTGTATGCCTTGAACTGATTGTAAAAATTCAGAAAAATCATCTAATTATGGTATTATTAACCTTTGACAAAAACAACAACAACAGAGGTGTGTGAATTTAAGATATCTGAATAACCTTCCCATTAATTCATGTTATTGTTTAATTTTGACAGAAATAAAAGAGGTATGCAAATTGCTGGGTTGTTCCGACTGACAATCTCACTGGAGCATTAACACAGAGGACGGTAGAGGTTAGGCGAGAGAAAGTGAAGACAGGACTTTACCTTTGCAGGGGTAAGTCTACATCAGTAATAAATGGAAATGTAGTACTTGGATCCAAATGGGAATCATAGGGAATAAAATATCAACAGCTGAAAGTTTAAGTTTCAGTCATCCACTGTAATGTTTTTGTTATGGTTTGGCACACTACTAGATTATTGTTAGTACATTCAATTATCAAAGCAATACTTCCCTAAAAATTGGAATTTTAAAAAAATTGAGATTCTAGGGAGAAATTATTTTAGGTCACTGCACTCTAAAATTATACACAAATACAATTTATCTCAGGTATATACATAATTTCAGCAGGGTTAAAGCAGTTGATTAATGGTGTATTTTTAGCACACTGAAATAAGACGGACAGGTACAGAAAACTGTTGTTGCATCATAACCACTCCTACAATTTCCCGAGTTAGGGCTTTAACTTGGAATCCTGTGAATGTGTCTCAGGTCTGTAACACAATGTACCGGTGTAGTGATTAAATAATCACGAGGCAAATTAGGTTTTTGCATTTTGGATATAGTTCTACAACTGATGGGTGATCGTACAGTGTTAAGTCCTTACATTTTAATATAATTCCACAGCTCGCACAATCGTAATGTGGTTATTATGCTATCCTAAAGGGGGGAAGCATATAGTTCGCCGCTTCGTCCATCTGTCCATGAGTCTCCAAGTTCTTGTCCCGGCTATTTCTCTACAACCTCTGGTTGGAATTTTATAAAACTTGCAAGGATGCATCATTACCAAGTGCAGATGGGCATATTGTTTTTGTGTTTTATTTTATGAAATATGCTAGAATGCATCATTACCAAGTGCGGATGTGCATATTGTCTATGTGTTCCGGTTCAATGTTTTTTCACTGAGTTCTGGCCCGTTGATTGAGTCTGTGACAAAATTATTGTCCGCACTATTTCTCTTACAAACCCATGTTGGAATTTTATGAAACATGCGAGGATGCATCATTACCAAGTGCATAATGTGCATATTGTCTTTGTGTTCCGGTTTGATGATTTTTCACTGAGTTTTGGCCCTTTGATTCTGTCATGTGACCAAATTCTTGTCCAGTGCTATTTCTCTACAACCCCATGTTGGAATTTTATGAAACTTCCTAGGATGCATCATTACCAAGTGCAGATGTGCATATTGTCTGTGTTCCGGTTCAACGATTTTTCATGGAGTTATGACCCTTTCATTGAGTCTTTGACCAAAATATTGTCCGCGCTTTTTCTCTACAACCTCAGGTTGGAATTTCATGAAACTTGCTATGTTTGTGTTCCGGTTCGATGATTTTTCACAGAGTTATGGCCCTTTGATTCAGTCTGTGACCAAATTCTTCTCCGCTCTATTTCTCTACAACCTGTGGTTGGAATTTTATGAAACTTACTAGGATGCATCATTACCAAGTGGAGATGTGCATATTGTCAGTCATGACGCTATTTCGCTACAACCTCTGGTTTTAATTCTGTAAAACTAGCAAGGATCTGCGCATATTGTCTCTTTGTTCCGGTTCAATGATTTGCGAATGAGTTCTGTGAAGTGTAGAGCCACATATTGTTCCTGCTATGCAGTTTGATATTTTTCAACCAAGTAGCCAGTACAGTCAAACACTCACTTGGGGAGCATCCATCGGTTCCACTGATATTTTATTGTTTAAGCTTGACACTTAATTCTGCATAGTTCCATTATCCTTACATTCCCCAGAATTCCACTCTAAAACTAACTACTAACTTTCTTAATTTTGTCTCTCATTCCTAGCCTTACTTCCTAACTTGTTAACTCAAAACTGCCCCCTGACAGAGTTACACATACTTTTATACCTCGTCTCAGAGTTACAGGACAAATCATGGTAGCGCTACAGTGATATAACCTTTACTATCCAATTAGATAATTCACCGGCACCCAGTTGTATAAACACTGGTTAACTTTACCTTTGGTTAACTCATAACCCAGGGTTAAATTTTATCCAAACTGGTTAATCTGTTGTATACAACATTGTTGTACCAAAGTTTTATACAACCACTAATCAAAATTTTAACAAGATTTTTAAACTTACCAAATCATTTAGCCCACTGGTTTAAGTTAACCAGTGTTTATATAATTGGGTTCTGGTGGGTTAATCTATGACTGACAGAACAGGTGTTTTGTTTTAGGGCTGTTCCATTTAAACATACATCCCACCAATGGATGGCAAAATAATAAGCTTCTAAGGTGGGATGGTTTTTCAAAATGGGGGGCCTTATACAATGAATTAAAAATATAAAGGGGGAGGGTCCAATTTCAAAGTGCCTTCCATGGGCGGGTTGTATGTTTAAATGGAATAGCCCTTATCCATAGAGTTACACCAGATCAGCTATTCAGTGGTAATATGAAGCATAACACCTGGGGTGGGACAGGTATATATCAACCAATACTTAATACCAAATATGAAATAATGATTTGTTGAAATTCATCTCAATCACCAACACCAAAAAATAAACAAAATATTTGCCAGATACTTGCAGTTAAAATAGGTATTTAATATGTTTGGTATGCAAGAAAAAGAATCATTCATGTTTTTTTTGGTTCGGATAGAAAAATTCCGTCCCATTGGATAACTGTTTCCCGCCAAAACAGTTATCCTTCAGGACGGAATTTTCTATCAGAAACTCACAACCATGCAAGATTCTTATAGTTGTACCCAATGTCTCTAAATAATCAACACTCAGTACTGGTTCTACCCAGGATGGGGATTCAAGATAAAGTCATTTAAACTTTGAGTTTTCTTCACAATCAAGCTAAAAGAAATTAAGTACAGTATCAGCTGTCTTGTGCAGCAGTAATAGAGAACTCTGGAAAACTAATTGACATCGTTATTCGTCAAAATAGACATCACTTGGAACACATCATCTGAAAATTAAATTTTATGGAATTTCTGACCAACATCCTCATTTTTCACGCAAAATTGACATATGCATATGTAATACAAATTTTGAAATGTCCTCTTTAAAATTGTGTTTTCTGTTTTTACATATTTTACATATAAAATAATGCAAATTATAAACCCATGAAACTGTAACATATATTTTGAAACACCCTGTATAAACTAAACTTACCTTTAAATCATTTCTTTATTTCTCTACAGGCTGTGTATGCAAGAGATGCCCTCTGTAAAGCCATTTATAGTCGTATGTTTTCCTGGCTTGTAAAAAAAATTAACAACAGCATCAAACTTAAGACGGAACAGAAAACCAAAGTCATGGGCTGTCCTCGATATTTACGGGTTTGAAGTTTTTCAGGTAATTCGATTTTCTAAGATTAAAAACATTGTCTAGATTTATAAGTGTGTTAAAATAACAGTTAATAAGAGTCTAACGAGAGTGGCTATAGTATCAGCTGATTGATACATATGCCCGGCTGTGGATTATCCAAGGGATCAATGGATATTTTCCATGGAGTATTGGAACGATCGTCCATGGACAAAACTGAGACAATCATCAAGGGATATTGTCAAGATTGTCTCAGGAAATGTCTATGCTGTCCATGGATCATGTCCATACTATCATGTGGACTAGTTTTCCATGCTGTCCATGGACAGTTGTCCATTCTACAATTCACTGTCCCTGGACAAAGTCCATGCTATCCCTACCATTGTCCATGGATTTGACTTCTTCCATGGTCAAACATCCATTTTCCATGCATTTCCATGCTACATCTATGGATATCCAATGCATTTTCCTTGCAATAAATTATGTGTCAATGGATAATATACAGCCAGGCGGTTTGTACTGTTCCAGTAGTTTTCAAACAATAGAGAGGTTTCGATTTGATACTTGTATGTGTACTGGTACTTGTGGCTACAAGTACACAGACAGGTAAACGTATTCAGATTTTTTTGGTTTCGATATATATCTACCCTTACTTGTACAGGTAAATGTCAACATCATGATTTATGTATGACCCGAAACAAGCATCCTTCTCTGACAGGATTCAAA
Source organism: Panopea generosa (assembly GCA_029582155.1). Taxonomy (NCBI): domain Eukaryota; kingdom Metazoa; phylum Mollusca; class Bivalvia; order Adapedonta; family Hiatellidae; genus Panopea; species Panopea generosa. The sequence continues at coordinate 88,228,249 of CM055894.1, forward strand.
CCTGGGGTCAGTAGTCTAACAACAAATTCTCCCCTGGATAGCTGGATGGTGTGGGGTTTGAACCTGGGTCCGGTGTTCTACTCTTGTATCACGAGTCTTCCATTATGGTTTAAGGCTATGATCAATGACGGTGCCACATTCGACTTGATCTACGCACTTCATTACAGCACTTAACTGCCTATTTTATATTTGGCAGGTGCTATTTCTACCATTTTCTAGGCTGAAAATTCAAGGCGAGTCACTTGATTTTTCGATGTGTAGTAAATTTGTTAGCACCATTGAAATGGTGCCTCAGAGTCATAAATGATTTAACTTCCTTATACATATATTAGAATCTCCATGCAATTTATTTATTATTAACAATAGAAATTCCAGAGAATCAGACCAGTTTGTGTTCAGCTATTGTAATTTCGCAGTTTCTTTTGGCAATTAATTACCAACAAGTATAATTCAAACAGTTAAAAATTGAGGTTTTTAAGAGTAGCAGTTTAACATCAATTATTGTAATTTTCCAGATCAACAGTTTTGAGAAGTTTATCATGGAACTATTGTTATTTTCCAGATCAACATTTGTAGCAGCTTGTCATGGAACTATTGTAATTTTCCAGATTAACAGTTTTGAACAGTTTATCATGAAATTATTGTAACTGTCCAGATCAACAGTTTTGAGTAGTTTATCATCAACTACTGTAATTTTCCAGATCAACAGTTTTGAACAGTTTATCATGAAACTATTGTAATTGTCAAGATCAACAGTTTTGAGTAGTTTGTCATCAACTATTGTAATTTTCCAGATCAACAGTTTTGAGCAGTTTATCATCAACTACTGTAATTTTCCAGATCAACAGTTTTGAACAGTTTATCATGAAACTATTGTAATTGTCCAGATCAACAGTTTTGAGTAGTTTGTCATCAACTATTGTAATTTTCCAGATCAACAGTTTTGAGCAGTTTATCATCAACTACTGTAATTTTCCAGATCAACAGTTTTGAACAGTTTATCATGAAACTATTGTAATTGTCCAGATCAACAGTTTTGAGTAGTTTGTCATCAACTATTGTAATTTTCCAGATTAACAGTTTTGAACAGTTTATCATGAAATTATTGTAACTGTCCAGATCAACAGTTTTGAGTAGTTTGTCATCAACTATTGTAATTTTCCAGATCAACAGTTTTGAGCAGTTTATCATCAGCTACTGTAATTTTCCAGATCAACAGTTTTGAACAGTTTATCATGAAACTATTGTAATTGTCCAGATCAACAGTTTTGAGTAGTTTGTCATCAACTATTGTAATTTTCCAGATCAACAGTTTTGAGCAGTTTATCATCAACTACTGTAAATTTCCAGATCAACAGTTTTGAACAGTTTATCATGAAACTATTGTAATTGTCCAGATCAACAGTTTTGAGTAGTTTGTCATCAACTATTGTAATTTTCCAGATCAACAGTTTTGAGCAGTTTATTATCAACTACTGTAATTTTCCAGATCAACAGTTTTGAACAGTTTATCATGAAACTATTGTAATTGTCAAGATCAACAGTTTTGAGTAGTTTGTCATCAACTATTGTAATTTTCCAGATCAACAGTTTTGAGCAGTTTATCATCAACTACTGTAATTTTCCAGATCAACAGTTTTGAACAGTTTATCATGAAACTATTGTAATTGTCCAGATCAACAGTTTTGAGTAGTTTGTCATCAACTATTGTAATTTTCCAGATTAACAGTTTTGAACAGTTTATCATGAAATTATTGTAACTGTCCAGATCAACAGTTTTGAGTAGTTTGTCATCAACTATTGTAATTTTCCAGATCAACAGATTTGAGCAGTTTATCATCAGCTACTGTAATTTTCCAGATCAACAGTTTTGAACAGTTTATCATGAAACTATTGTAATTGTCCAGATCAACAGTTTTGAGTAGTTTGTCATCAACTATTGTAATTTTCCAGATCAACAGTTTTGAGCAGTTTATCATCAACTACTGTAATTTTCCAGATCAACAGTTTTGAACAGTTTATCATGAAACTATTGTAATTGTCCAGATCAACAGTTTTGAGTAGTTTGTCATCAACTATTGTAATTTTCCAGATCAACAGTTTTGAGCAGTTTATCATCAACTACTGTAATTTTCCAGATCAACAGTTTTGAACAGTTTATCATGAAACTATTGTAATTGTCCAGATCAACAGTTTTGAGTAGTTTGTCATCAACTATTGTAATTTTCCAGATCAACAGTTTTGAGCAGTTTATCATCAACTATTGTAATGAGAAGCTGCAGCAGATCTTCATTGAGTTGACCTTGAAGGAAGAACAGGAAGAGTACATCAAAGAGGTATGCCCAGGTTTGAACTTTTTATGAAAGTGGAGGTAACACTCCACTGTTTGTTTTGCGGCCACTACAAATGCAGAGATTCTCAAACTGGCTAGATTATACCTGCCTTGTTAAACCAATGTTGCAAAAGCAACATTTGTGGCACAATGATGTAAATTACCTGTACCTGAGTAATATACAGTATACCTTGACATTCCTTTTTAATTTGATTAAATCATATTCCAATAGATCAGGATCTGTCATTATTTCTTTCCCAGTTACATTACTCAGGCTTCCACCATTTAATCAATTCTGAACAAGTCGTGTACAAACTACAAAGCCGCTCGAGCTATGCTTAGAAACGGCCTTCAGTAACATCAACTTTCAAAGTGAATCATTTCAGCTTCCATCGTAGCTCCCGCCCAGAGTCAGTCAAATGACATCAAACTGTTAGTCAAATGACATTCAACACTAAGCCAATTAGCGTTCATTTAGTACAAAATTAACTATTAAGAAACCCTGGCCGCTCACTGTGCTACTCCCTTTTGGTTTCTTAATTGTTTAACTTCTACTTAATGAACACTAACTATTACTTAAAAAAAATGACTGCTCCCTATATCACGTTACTATAGTGACTACTTCTGAAATTAGTAACAGTATACAAGTGACTGGTTCACTAATAATTACAGGACAAGCATTTCTACGATGTGGGTTACATGTGAACAAATTGACTTTTCCCTGTTGTTGTAGCTGTCTACATGGTGTTAATATAAGGATATTATACAGTTAACTGTACAATATGGATGTGTACGAATCTACGATATGTATCATTACCCCCATTATGCTTTTCATCATTTTACACAACCTTCATACAAAATTCAATTAAGATTTTTTTTTCTTTTCAAAACAAGAAATTACCCGCTCTCTGACAATACATATTTAATTTTCAGTGGTTTATCAATATGGTATCATGGTTATAAGCATACACATACAAAAGTTGAGAGAGAGAGGCAAACAAACAATATTTTAATCTTTGCCTAAATTTGTATATTTTTAGGGAATAGAGTGGATCCACGTGGAATACTTCAACAATGCAGTTATATGTGACTTGATTGAAAAGGTAGGTGAGCATGCCATTTAGTGCATGTGAAATTATAATCTATCTTTTGTCTTGGTGTCTGATATATCAAAGCATACTTACAACTACAATAATATTCTTGTTTTATTTCCTCAGTAAGTGTTGTCTGTTCTACACTGCTTTGATGTCAAAATGTAGCAAAAAAAAACACATTTTAATAAAGCTGAAAAAATTAGAAGATGGAAGATATACCTGCGATGGTTCTACTTGGACAAAGAATAGCTGTAATCTAACGTGAGAACTTGTAGCCAGCCCCTGTTACCTGTAATCATATATGATTTAAATGCACAATATATAATGTAAAGTGTGTTTATATGACAGTAAGATATGTGTAAACTAAACAAGCTGTCAAAGCTAGAGATGACATTGTAAAGATGAAAGATGTATACTTAAAACTCATGTACAGTCAAACCTGTCTTAAACAGCCAGTCGAAGGAAGGAGCAAAACCTGCCTTTTAAGACAGGTTGTTGCTTAATACAGGTTAGTTTGCTCTGACATGATATAAATGGGAAGTAGAAAATGTGGCTGATTAAGACAAGTGGCTGCTCAATAGAGGTGACTGCTTACACAGGTTTGTCTGTATGTTCAATGCACATGATTTTTTTTATGTAGCTGCTGAACCTAAGGTCCTCATCTACCAATAAAACTAGGATGCCATTTATAATCTGTTGTTTTTTTCAAAATGGCATTAAACCTGCATCAAGAAAAATTAGAAGATTGACATAGCTGAAATGACACGTGCAATTGATAGCTTTATTATAAAATAGCATTTTTAAGTGATGTGAAACTTTATGGAAGCGGAGACAGATATAGTAATACATGTATTAATGTACAATATCATTGTATGTGACAGAATTCAGAAAATACAATAAAAATGATATCAAGTATTAATGTTTTACCAGTTATGGACGATTCTAACTACAAATAGAAATGATTTCAGTTCGGATAAGCATATTTGGTTTATAATTATAAAATATGTTTTTGTTTCATTATTCATTGATATGACAACATTTTCCAAAGATATATCAGTTTGTGCTTGTAAAGATTTTTTTTAATCATATTTTCAAAACAAGTTTTTATAATCTTTAAACAATCCCCCAGATGTTAACACAATCAAACCTGTCTTAGCAGCCAGTCAAGGGGAAGGGCAAAAGTGACCTTTTAAGACAGGTTATTGCTTAATACAGATTAATTTGCTCTGAAATCATAGAAATGAAACATAGCAAATGTGGCTGCTTCAGACAAGTGGCTGCTTAATAGAGGTGACCACTTCTACAGGTTTGACTCTACTTACAGATTAATACCTCAGTTTAGCTGTACTTTCATACCTGCTGAGGTTGATTTGACGCCTGATTGTTAGTAAAATCAGTTTCAATATTTACTTTATGTTCTTTTAAGACTGAACAAAAAAAAACAACTGATGGTACAGAAATGTAACCTTATGCGTGCCACCTTGTTTTCAGAGCTCAACAGAGTATGCTCGACGTGTAAGTTTTGAGTAGCTATTAATATGCCAGGAGTATATCACACATATATATATGTATAAAAAACACTTATAACTGCTGTGTAATGATTATATACCAAGGACACTGTATCAAGGTCACATATCAAGGTTGTATATAAAGTTTGTATATCAAGGTTGTATTATCAAGGCTGCTATATCAGGTTTATATATCAAGGTCGTATATCAATAATGCTATAACGAGATTACATATTAAAGTTTCTAGATTGCTTTTGAATGTAAAATCTAGTTTGACAGCTGTGTATTATGTAATAAATATGCAATGAGGATAAGATAGACACATGTTTATAAGGTGCATAGGGCGTTGCTCTGAGTCAATAACAATGGGCCTTGGAAATAGGTAGTATCTAGTACAGAAACAGTATCACATTCATGGTTAAGGAAAAGCATGACGTGTGTTAAGGAAAATGATTTTTAGCTAGAAAAAATGACACATCTCCTTTTTCTGTGTAGGCGTATTTAGTTAGGAAGAAGAATTTAATTACAGTAAAAAGTAATAAAAGATTGGGAAGTTCTGATCCTTAGGAGTTGTTGTAAGTTATAATTATTTATAAAAAGATACTTACAGAGAGCATTATATAAATTACAAGTATTTTATATGAAATGCTTTGTATAAAGTATACAGAAAATACATTTCATGAAATATAAGTACACTGTACAAAGTATAAATACACTGTAAATAGTACACTGTATAAAGTAAAAGTACATTGTATAAAGTAAAGGACACTCTATAATGTAAAAGTACACTGTATAAAGTACAAAGATATGTAAAGTACAAGGACACTCTATAAAGAACAGGTACACTGTAAAAAGTACAAGGACATGCTGTAAAGTAAAAGTACACTGTATAAAGTACAAATACACTATATTAACCCTTTACTTCATATAGATGCTTTTCGCCACCTCTAATATAGACGCCTTTAGACACCTAATATAGAAGACTTTTGAATTATTGGGTTAATTATGTTTATATTAACTGACAGAGTGGAAAACAGTGCAGGAAGTGTTCAGATTGCCTGTTACAGCAATCTGAACTCTTCCTGCACTGTTTTCAAAGGCATTCTGTGATTGGTGCGGGAAAATGCATATCTATGGAGTAAAGGGTTAAGTATTAACCTAACTTACACTCTGTAACTTACGCTGTTTACTGTATATCATATAAAGTGCATTTTATAAAATTGTCTTTGAAACTTTGAAACACTGTATAAAATCACTACATCTAGCTGACTATATTGTATAAAGTGCATTAACTCAGTATACAATGTTAAAGTACAATTTATTAAGCTCATCATTTACAGTATAACATGCAGTACACTATGCATTGTACATTATTTAAAGAATGCCATTTAAAATACACTGTATAAAGTACAACTACACTATAAAATACAAGGACACTGTATAAAGTACAAATACACTATATAAAGTATAAAAACACTGAAAAATACAAGGACATTGTATTAAGTACAAAGACACTGTATATAGTATACTGTATAAAGTACATTGTATATAATTACAAACTTTGTCTAATAGTTTTAGAATTGTATATGAATACTAACAGCTGAAGTTCTGGTTATCACAATATATTGGTAACCATTTCTTGCCAGAGTTTATATATTCCAGATATAAATATTATGTAATAAATATATAATGTAAAGAAGAAAAGTCATGTACATGTTGATTGTGTTGTAATTTGCTAGCTATGTGAGCCAGTGTTATTAGACAATATTATAAATGTTTAAGTTACATCCTTGATGTACATTTGAATGGGCCGGACCCAGTAAGCTCAGTTGGTAAAGCATTGTGGCTGCTAATCCAGGGTGCCGTGAGTTCAAATCTGTGCCTGGCCACAGTCTCATTGAAAATTGATATAGAACACTGTGTCTCATTGTCATTCTTCTCTCACCGCTGATTAAAGAGAGAAAGTTATCAGTAACTTGCATGGATAGGTATACTCAAGTACTGGTTACCCTTTCAGGATCACTGAAAAGAGTGGTTAGGTTAAATGATTGTCTGTTAGCCCTTGATAACATAAGAATGAAGCTAAATATTTAAACAAACAATTATTTAAATGGTACCTATACTGATGTATCCTGTACAGGTACCTGTACTGATGTACCATGTGCAGGTACCTTTAGTGATGTACCCTGTACAGGTACCTTAACTAATGTACCTTGTGCAGGTTCCTGTACTGATGTACCCTGTACAGGTACCTTAACTGATGTACCCTGTACAGGTACCTGTACTGATGTACCCTGTACAGGTACCTACACTGATGTACCCTGTACACATTCAGCAGGCCTGTGTAGATAAGTTGACTAGGTTGGGAGCTAGATATAAAAGAAGATAATTATTTTATTAGCTGCATTATAAGGTACCCAGTAGTTATTGGGAATCAAGGAAAAAAACCAAATCCTTAATAGAAATTCATCAAGACAAGGGTAAACGTTACATATAACCAAGTTATTTAACAAAGTTGGTTGTTGTCACCAGATACAATAATGTGTTGAGTGAAAAACTACTAAAAATAAACATAACTGGGTTGATATTTTTAACTAGTTGCTGATCTGCTCTGCAATTAAATAACACATAACTACAATGCTTAGCTTAATTTTACAGTTTGTTAAACAATTGATTATATTATACATGTACCAGTAACTTATTGTATAACAATTTATTGCTGTGGCAGGGTAAAGTTTATGTTTTTCATGAAATAACAAAACACAAATGATGGTCCTCGATGACCAATGGTGTTGGGCCTTGTGTTCATTGACCTTTTACTGCTGAGGTCAAGGTTTTAAGATCCTGATCTAATAAAGATTTAAATGAGACCCTTTGCTGAGAGACAGAAACTCTGGGTCTATTCAGGTCATCCAGCAATAAAATTGGTTGCCATTTGTAACAAAGTTCTGTTTCACCAACATATTTTTCAGTTTTGCTTAAATACATATTCGCAAAAAAATAATTTTGGCTGGTTAATTTCTAATCTTTTTCTTTAATAAATCGCAATGAAAGCATATGCTGTTATACTGGAACCAGTCTAATATCATAAACACCAGGATGCCTTTTTTAGATTTAAGGTTTTTTAATGACAATGAAGTCATATGCAGTTATACTGGAACCAGTCTAAAATCATGATCACCAGGACGCTTATTTTAGATTTAAGTTTTTTTTAAATAACAATGAAACCATATGCAATTATACTTGAACCAGTCTAAAATCATGATCACCAGGATGTTTTTTAGATTTAAGTTTTTTTAAATGACAGTGAAACTACATGCAGTTATACTGGAACCAGTTTAAAATCATGATCACCAGGATGATTTTTTAGATTTAAGTTTTTAGTATTTAAGTGTATTCTTCAATATGTTGGTAAAACACAAACCTGTTATGTGTTAAATAGCATTAAATTCCAGTCGAAACAAAAATAAAATTAACAATGTTGTTACTATCTATATTATATAATTTATGAAAATATTTCTCTGAAAAGTTTCATGTACAAAGTTTCATGTGAATATTATGTTTCCATTTTAGAATAACATTGGGATTCTTGCTCTACTGGATGAACAGTGCCTTATGCCAGGAATTGTGACGGACAAGACATTTCTGGAAAAGTTAAATGAAAAATGTCGCGACCACCCCCACTATGAGAGCCGCGCGCTGAAAAAGAACCAGTCAGATAAAAACTTGCCGCACGATTCCTTCAGACTGAAGCACTATGCTGGCAGTGTAAGCATTATACATATACGATGTTAGCATATAAATGTATATGTAATTTCTTTGGTAATATAGTGTACATTAAAGTCCCTAATAAAGGCCTCCATAATTTTTCTTTGTTCTAATAAAGCTCCTTCCTTTGATAAATGTAATGACCCATCAGCTAGAGTAGGGGATCAAACCTGCAACCTCTGGTGTTAGCAGCCATCACTGTGACTCTTTCCACTGCACTACTGCCCCGACTTTATCTTTATGTTGCATACATGGATGTAGTTTGGGATTGAACCCTTGACATGTCGATGCTCAACCATGCGCTCCACATATTTGATATATTAAATAATGTAGGCCATATTATGTAGCCATATGGCTGCTTTGTCATTTTCATGCCATTTATGTTACAGAATATCAATGATATAGCATATTCTGTTCTAACTTATAACATTAATAGAAACAGTCATATTTTTTTTGTGTGTTTTATCCGTGTTTCCATGTTGTTCTTGAATCCAGACAACTTTTTTTAAATTAGCAGAAAGTGCATCATCTGATCCTAAATATTATACATGTTACCATGGTCAAGTCATGGTCAATCATGGTCAGTCATGGTCAATCATGGACAGTTATGGTTAACCATGGATAGTCATGGTTAATCATGGTCAGCCATGGTCAATCATGGTTAATCATGGACAGTCATGGTTAACCATGGACATTTATGGACATCCATGGTCAGTCATGGACAGACATGGTTATTCATGGACAGACATGGGCAGTCATGGTTAATCATGGACAGCAATGGTTAACCATGGACAGCCATGGTTCATCATCGACAGTCATGGTTAATCATGGACAGACATGGTCAGTCATGGACAGTCATGGTCATTCATGGTCAGTCAAGGACAGACATGGTCAGTCATGGACAGTCATGGTCAGTCCTGGTCAATCATAGTCAGTCATGGACAGTCATGGATAGTCATGGGTATTATTTTCAGTTACTAGTATTGTACTTCAAAGTATACCTACCAATTATCAATTGTCTAAGACAATCGGAACACCACTGTATACTATAAAGTTTTATCATTGCAGTCATAAGTTAAATTACCATAACATTGTGTTGCAGGTAACGTACAAGGTGGATGGATTTATAGACAAAAACAATGACCTACTTTACAGAGATCTATCGCAGGCAATGTACGCGTGTACACATACATTACTCAAGAACTTGTTCCCAGAAGGTACAAAACATTAGTTATATATTCACAAAAATTTCGTGGAAGTGGTATTTTACCCTATTAATGCAGAATGTCACAGTTCAACACTGTGTTATGCAATAGTTAGGTTTACACGGTGTCATTCTCGTTAACTTTGGAGAATACATGTTTTTTGTTTTTTTTAGCTTGGCGGGATGAAGTCCAAGGAGTGCTATTGCCATGACCTAGGCAACGGCGTCTGTAGACACCCAGGTTAAACTTTTGTGTTTAAGTTTAAGATATCTATGCAACCACTCATTGGATGTGAATGAAACTTCGCATGTGTGTTCACCATCATCAATGGAACACACACAGACAGGAACCATAACTCTGGATTGCATTTTGACACAGTTATGGCCCTTTTTCGACTTAGACACCCAGAGGCGAGCTTTGTGGTCTTCTGACAACTCTTGTTTCAATAAGGTTTACTGAAGAAAAAGCAATTAAGTGTTAGTTTGATCTTATTTTATGGGTATCTACTAGACAGTGTGACATTTCATATTTTGTAGATCATTAAGGATGTTAATTGGAAAGTGAAGTGAGTACTATGTCAGTTTAATGTCTAAAAAATAAAAAAACTTTTTCATTTATTCTATTTTAAATGAATATTAAATGTTTCAGACTTATTTAAATAGTTGACTTGTAATGAAGAAAAGCGACGTTTTCTGTGACTACTCCCCCATATCACCTATTTAGATTCAGGCCTGGTAAGCTCTGTCGGTAGCTTGTCTGACTCAATCCATGGATCCTGAGTTCAAATCCCAACCTGACCACAGTCTCCGTGATGAGTGATATGCAATATTGTATGTTATTGCCATTTGTGTCTCTCTGCAGACTCAAGTGGGCAAATTACCAATAACTTGCAGTGCAGTTGAGTACTGGTTAACCTTCCAGGATCCCACGGAAGAGTAGTTAGGTTAACTTATCGTCAGTTGGCCCACAATAGCATAAAGATGATGATAGATAATCAAACAAAAACCAAATACTCATTTTTGGTTCATTTTGTAATACTACAAGTATTTGTAGCACAATTTTGTTTGATGTTACAAACAACTTATACTGTCATTAAAATAAAATTTATTACAACTCAAAATTTTCTAATTTAACAAAAACAAATGTGTAATTTGAATTTTCTTATTTTTCAAAAATAACTGTAGCAGTAAATTTTTAATGTTACATTTTGTTCTTTTATCTGAAAGGCTACATGATTGCAAAGGATGTTGGATGTTTAGTAAAGTCATTAAGTAGGTCATGTAACGTGGGTAGAACATCTTCTCTTTGTATATGTGCGTGCGTGTGTGTGTGTACACTTTTTGTATTTAACATGTAGTTTATAGTGTAGTCATTGTTTCTGCACCATTTTCAACTTTTCTTTTGAAATACTATTATATAAATGCAGAATATCTGAGATTTGTGTGTGTGGTGTGGATTGGTGGGGGGTTAATGTGGGTAGGTGTTTGTGTGTTTGGAAGTGGGGTGGGGTAAGTGTTTGTGTGAGGAGAATGGTAGGAAGGGTGTTTCCCTATATTGGTAGGTGTTTGTGTATTGGTTTGCTTCTGTAGTTATGTATATGTGGGCATGTGAAAGAAGTGTATGTTTTCATGTTTCATTGGGTGTGTTTGTTTGCTTAAGTATGTGTGTATCTTCTGTTTGCTTCTTAATTTGGGCATATATTATTGGCATATGTATCTTTGAGGGTGTTTATGGGAGTGTGTGTCTGGTCCATAAGTTTATACATCATTATGTCATTTTTCCTCTTTATGAAAAAGCATGCATGAATGGGATTAAACACCATTTTCAACCCATTTCAGATTATATATGGCATATCCAGTTATTGATTGAGGATGACCTTAAAACAAATCTGAATAGATCCACTGTCCTTTTTGCAAGTAACTGGCAAATCTTCTCACATAAAATTTCTTGAGAGAGCAGTACTCAAACCTCCAACTTTAGCGATGAGAGGTAAGTGTTACCAGGTTTAGCTTAGACCAGGGGAGCCCCAGCATGTATGAAGTACTAAAATATTTGAATTCACATGTCCTATATGTGCTACATTTGATATAAATCCTGCAAGGTGATGAAACCTTTTGTGATATAAATTTTATTTTGGTCAGTGACAAAACTTGAATCTTATATGAATTTATTACTTATAAAGGTTTGAAAGATATATCAGAAATTCTGGATGAATTGAGAATATAGTCTGATTAACATTTATAAAATATCTTATTATAATTTGGGATCCATACCTGATTAGAATTTGGGATCCATGTTTGACTACAATTTGGGACACATGTCTGATAAGAGTTTGGGATCCATGTTTGTCTAGAATAAGGGATCCATGTTTGGTTAGAATTTGGGATATATATCTGATTTTAGAATTTGAGATACATGTCTGATTAAATTTGAGATACATGTCTGATTAAATTTGAGATATATGTCTTATTAGAATTTGGGATCAATGTTTGACTAGAATTTGGTATGTATTTCTGATTTGAGTTTATGGAAAAATGGCTGATATGAATTTGAGCTATATGTCTGATGATTTTTTTTATATAATTTCTGATAGGGGATTGGGATACGCATTCAAAGAGATTTGATATACATGTCCTACAAAATGTAAGATATAGGGATTTTTGAGTTTGTGATAAATGTCTAACGAGAGTTTGAAATAAATGTGAGATGACAGTTTGAGATAAATGTGATATGAGAGTTTGAGATAAATGTCAGATGATAGTTTGAGATAAATGTGAGATGAGAGTTGAGATAAATGTCAGATGATAGTCTGAGATAAATGTCGGATGAGAGTTGATATAAATGTGAGATAAGAGTTTGAGATAAATGTGAGATGAGAGTTTGAGATAAATGTCAGATAAGAGTTTTAGATAAATGTGAGATAAGAGTTTGAGATACATGTCAGATGATAGTTTGAGATAAATGTCAGATAAAGGTTTGAATTAAATGTCAGATAAGAGTTTGAGATAAATGTGAGATGAGAGTTTGAGATAAATGTCAGATAAGAGTTTTAGATAAATGTGAGATAAAGGTTTGAATTAAAGGTCAGATGAGAGTTTGAGATAAAGGTCAGATAAAGGTTTGAATTAAAGGTCAGATGATAGTTTGAGATAAATGTCAGATAAAGGTTTGAATTAAAGTTCAGATGAGAGTTTGAGATAAATGTCAGACGAGAGTTTAACTGATGACTGTTCATAGTGGGTGTTGAAGCTAAAGGATTAACAGGTTTTGAGAGAGGGTGTACGAGAAGTGACAATGTAAGAATGTTTTTTTAAAGACAACAGATTTGAAATCGGATTGAGCAGATGTTTTTATTATAATTCTCAAGTTTTTATTTTTTAATTTAATTCACAAGTTGTTTTTTTTAATTGTTATTTTCTTTGTATTTTGTTTTGACACAGAGTAAGTCACATATAAAGGTTTGTTCAATGTATCAATCCCACCTCCTGTGTAATATTTCATATAAAGCATCTAATATTTAAACAACCGTTTTGTAACGACATAACCAACAATGTACTTTTACAAGAATATCCTTAATTTCAATTGTATTTTGTAATATTTGTATATTTTAATAGTCAATACACATAAATATACATTAAAAGGTATAGGGGAAAACACTATAACTTACTTGACAACTAATTTTAATTACGAATTTATCATTGCATGCCTTCCAGGTGTTAAAGAAAATTTCATTTTTTTTTTATACCATATTAGTCGTACTGATTTTAAACTGTATGCATTAGTTACTGTTTTATTATGGTATTCCTAATTTTTAAATATACTGGTACTTGTATTTTATTCTTTTATGCTTTTTTTAAATTTATTTTATATTTTAAATTTATTGTACCTACCATTTCTGTGTTCACATTTTTCTAGCTCACCTGAGCAAAGGCTCAAAGTGGCTGGTTCGTCCAACACCTATTTATTGTTGACTCTTGATTATGCGATGTTCTTTATTAGTATAGCACTGTCATTTTTCACTGGATCTTAAAGAAATTTACACTGTATTTATAGAAGGCTAAGCGCTGTAGCGACATGTTAAACTGACCTGATCGCATACTGGCATTCCCTTTGAATGACATTCAGATAATTTCTTTGAACATCTGATTTTATTCAGCCCAGTTTGATTATTGCTTGGTGAGTTACCTGCCCTTGAAATATGAACAAAGGCTTCTTGTGTCATACGTAAACTTGTACAATATTTAGATAACAATGTACGGTCTGAAGACAGGTTCTTCCATTGCTATGATTACATGTATATTATTATACTTCCTTAGTTATGTCCCTTTAATTATCTATTTTATGCAATTTGTGCAGTTTATTTATTGTTACATCTTTGATGGAGACCCTATAGCCGCATCTTTTCGAGGCGCATGTTTCAGTCAAAAGTTGGCTTACAATTTCTGAGGCCTTTTTTTAAAGTATACCTGTACATCAGGAGGCCATTCTGTTATAATGGTAAATAGAAATATTTTACTTTTGAATGTCTGTTGAGACACTGCAGATATTGTTAGTTTAGGTAGATGTGTCTTGCATATTTGACATGATATTATCCCGCACCTGATCTGCACGCCGTCCTTTATATATCCTCCAAGACCTTTAATGTTACTCTTCATTCCCATATTACGACAGACCACATGCTGGTACTGTGACAGAATATATGAAAGATATTATGTTATACTGGAACATGTATATCTTATTTGACATATACAGATAATACCTGTATAATAGATTCTCCACATGTGTGGTATACAAAATATATTGATTAATTCAGTTTGTGGGTTTTCGATTTCAAGTAGTGAACTGTTCCCTGGGATAACAGTTCAAACTGTGGGGAGCAGTATCCTCACTTCTGCCAAAACTGTTATCTTTCAGTCTGAACCTCAAACATTAAAAAAATATAGTTATAGAAAGATATAGGGATAATTAAACAGTAAAAACTGCTATAGAGCATATCTAGATGATAGAATGGTTTCATTGTACACATGGGGGATTTTTTTAAGAATTATTTATCAAGAGATGTCTCCATAAACAATAATTAGTCGTTGAAATTAGATCAAAGTAACTTTATTGGTGATAAATCAGGTGGGCGGGATCAATTTACTTTAGGGGGGTGTCATTTTACTATAGTAATTTGACCCCGGGGTCATTTCACAGAGGGGTCAAAATACTATACAACACTGGTATATAATACATTAAAGAATCTTTATCAATTTATTAAAGATATCACTTATCATGTTTTAACTTTTCTATTCATATTATTTATTTACATATACATATCTGCATGCATTTGTTCATTGTTTAATATACTTGTACTAGATACATGGTAGATTGTGTAACTTTTCTATAACAATGAACCTGTGTGTGGTTTACATCACATTTCAATATTATTGGAAGTATGTCAGGAATGATTACTATAAATGTGTTAAATAAAAATAAAATAAGTTTTAAAAAAGGCTACTGAAAATCCCATTATCATTTATAAATATTAATGATTCTGTATTTCAAATCAGCTGAAATATGACTAAAAAAAAAGATATTTAAATCAGATTGGTTTAATTGAAATGAAATGCTGATTCTAAAAATATATATAATGTACAGCTTGACGTCCTTTACCTTATCATTAGACTCTTGTCAAGATTGCCGGGCCCGATTAACTCAGTCGGTTATGCGTCTGACTGTCAATACAGGGGTTGTGAGTTCCAATCTCCGCCGACAACAGTCTCAGTGATGATTGATATATAACATTGTGTCTCATTATCATTCGTCTCTCACCACTGATTCAAGTGGAAAAGTTATCAGTTACTTGCAAAGATGGGGTGTGCTTGAGTACTGGGTAACCTTTCAGGATCCCAGGAAACAGTGGTTAGGTTAACTGATCATTTGTTAGCCCTTGATGGCATAAAAATGACGCTAAATATTAAATCAATCAATCTTTTCAAGATAAAACAAATTGAACAATATGTTACCAATATGACGTATCAGATTGATATTAAAATGAAATCACATGACTCCTTTAATAGGTCACAAAATTTTTGCAATTTTAAGCAGAAAATCTAATTTTGGGGTTTGCGGGCCAAATTAGAAAATCCCTTTTCAGTATTTTTTAGCTCTACTGGCCAAAGGCCAGAAGTGCTTATGCGATGGCGCGTTGTCTGTCGTCCATCGTCTGTCGTCTGACATCTGTCGTCTGTCGTCTGTTAGCAGCACTTTCTCTGAAACTACTGGGCCAATTAAACTGAAACTTCACATGGGTGTTTCTATTGCATAGGAGACTATACAGAAGATTTTTTTTTTTCGATCTGAAATTCAAGATGGCCGCTGTTACTAAAAATAGTCCAAAACTTAAAAAATCTTCTTCTCATGAATGGCCCAACAGATTTTCAAAATGTTTATGCAGTAATGATGACCTACTATAGTTTTGTTAGATTTGTTCAAATGGTGTCCCTAGGGTTAAATATGACCCCGCCCCGAGGGTTCAGTTAGGGGACACATATCATTATAATATTATTTTTTTTTTTTTTTTTTTTAAATGGAAATGATTTTACCTATATGTTCACAGAAGCATTGTTTAGTTTTGATTTGTAAAAATGCCTGGGTTCCATTGTCTTAAGGGGTCAGGAGGGGCCCCAAAAGGGTTAAAATTGGGAATTACTAAATTCGTTTTCTGAAGAACCGGTATGTCAGATTTGTTCATATTTTGCATAAATTATCCCTATGTGTAGGGGTTTGATTGCAGATAATAATTTAGGGACTTAAAATTTTACATAGGGATACTATGGGAAAACAGAAAATTCTCTTTTTCTTTCATCTGTTCTTAAACCACTAGGCCAATTAGACTGAAACTTCACATGGATGTTTCTATTGCATAGGAGACTATACAGAAGATTTTTTTTTTTTCGATCTGAAATTCAAGATGGCCACCATTACTAAAAATAATCCAAAACCTAAAAAATCTTCTTCTCATGAACGGCCCAACAGATTTTCAAAATGTTTATGTAGTAATGATGACCAACTATAGTTCTGTTAGATTTGTTCAAATGGTGTCCCTGGGGGACACATGTCAATATAATATTTTTTTATTTTTTTTTTTAAATGGAAATAATTTTGCCTATATCTTCACTAAAGCATTGTTAGGTAAAGGCGGTTAAGATTTGTAAAAATGACTGGGTTCCTATGTCTTAAGGGGTCAGGAGGGGCCCCAAAAGGGTACAAATTGGGAATTAGTAAAATTGTTTTCTTAAGAACCGGTATGTCAGATTTGTACATATTTGATTTAAATTATCCCTAAGTGTAGGGGTTTGATTGCAGATAAGAATTTAGGGGTTAAGATATATAGGGGCCCTGTAAAGGGACTTAGAATTTTACATAGAGATACAATGGGAAAACAGAAAATTCTCTTTTTTTTCAATATTTATTTAGCAAGTTTAAAGAGATTAATTCATGACAAACAGGGCACAGTGAGTACATATACAGTAGTCATGATATATTAGGTGGGAAAAATGTTTTTACACCATTTTTCAATTTTTTTAGAATATCCTGATATACTTTCTTTGTCACTGCTGTTCAGATTTGTTCATTGTTTCATACAGGACATGCATATAGGAAAATGAATTATTATTCTTAAAATTATCTTGTATTTTTCAGCAAAAAACTATTATTTTTTAATCAATTTCAGTATATTTCCTAGAACTTTGTCATGTAATTAAAAAAACATATATATAGTCAGGCAGATACCTATTTTAAATTGGGGAAAACAGGGGAAATGCGAATATTTTATGATTAAGTTAAATTATTTTAAATTGTGCTCATCAATTTGATATGTTTCTTTTCAAGTGTTTAAAATATCGTTTGCAAACAAAACAAATTCAGATGTGGTATGTTTTTCAGGAAATCCTGTGCAAAGATCCCTAAAGAGGCCCCCGACAGCTGGCTCCCAGTTTAAGGTTGGTAGTCTCAAACATTGATGGCATTAATGTTGTTCGAAGTCTTTTCTGCAGAGTCTAGTTAGCTCAATCTGACTGTCAATCCAGGGGTCATGATTTCTAATCCCGCCCAGCCACAGTCCCGGTGATGAGTGATATATGACATTGAGGAAATTATTGTGCTTGAGTGCATGTCCACCTTATAGATCCCATGAAATAGTGGTTAGATTAACTGATTATCTTTTGGCCCTGGATGGCATAAAAATCAATCAAACCTTTAATCAAATTTATTGTGCAATAATTAGATAATTAATCATGCCAGATAGGTATTCAAGATACATTCAGGTTTTTGTATCTGTTGTGGGATGGATATACTGGTAGTTTAATTATTCAAAAATGCAAATGACTTTGCAAAAACTTCAATTGTATTTTTAATAAATCTGGTTGAAAATATTAATTTTGTAAATTTGTGAGTCATAGAAAAAAACACTTTGTCTATCATCCAATAGTTTGACACTTTGTAACTATAGAACCTGGTCATCACATAAAAGGTTAAGGACACAAGTATCTTGGTCAAGTTCACTGTCAATATTTGTGAAAATTATTCTGTAAAGTTCAAAAATCTTTTATGTTTATAATGCTCCCCGAAGGGGGAAAGCATATAGTCCCCGGTTAGTCCATCTGTGCGTCTCTTAAGTTCTTGTCCGGGCTATTTCTCTACAACCTCTGGTTGGAATTTTATGAAACTTTCTAGGATGCATCATTACTAAGTGCACATGTGCATATTGTATTTGTATTCCTGTTGGATGATTTTTCACAGAGTTATGGCCCTTTGATTATGTCTGTGACCAAATTCTTGTCCATGCTATTTCTCTACAACCCCATGTTGGAATTTTATGAAATTTGCTAGGATGCATCACTACCAAGTGGAGATGCGCATTTTGTCTTTGTGTTCCAGTTCGATATTTTATCATGGAGTTATGGCAGTTTGATTCTGTCTGTGACCAAATTATTCTTGTTTGTGCTATTTCTTTACAATCCCATGTTGGAATTTTATGAAAATTCTTGTTTGTGCTATTTCTTTACAATCCCATGTTGGAATTTTATGAAACTTACTAGGATGCATCACTACCAAGTGGAGATGTGCATATTGTGTTTGTGTTTTGGTTCCATGATTTTTGAGTCTGTGACCAAATTCTTGTCCGCACTATTTCTCTACAACACCATTTTGGAATTTTATGAAACTTACATGGTTGTCATACATAGCCACATCCTTCCATCGCCAAATTCTTGTCCAGGCTATTTCTCTAGAACCATTGATTGGAATTTTATGAAACTAGCTATGATGTATTATTACCAAGTGGAGATATGCATACTTTCTTAGTGTTTACATTTGATGATTTTTTACAGAGTTGTGGCCCATAGATTGCATCCATTACCAGATCCTTGTCCTCCATTTCTCATTTTAGTAGCTGGAATTTTATGGAACTTGCCAGGAAGCATCACTACCAAGATAGTGGAGAGTGTGTTTATTGTCTTTGTGTTTTATTTCTATGATTTTTCACAGAGTTATGACCCTTTGATTCTGTCCATTACCACACATCATTGTTTTGATCTTCAAGAACATGGAAGTGCATTGAGACTTGGAACATGAATAATGCTGTGGAGGTCAATATGTGGCGGTACAGAGTGAAGAACCAAACATCTCTTCCAAACATTATCTTCCCTTTACACCCCCTTTCCCTTTACAAACAATGTAGCTACTACTCAATCAAGCACTTGTTCAGGTTGCATCCATCAGTTTCACTGATATCTTGTTGAATATAAAATAACAGGCAAAGAATTTTGACAACCATGTGATTCTCATGAGTTTGATTTTAAGGACCATTGGATTCTCATGAGTTTGATTTCAATGACCATGTGATTCTCATGAGTTCAATTTTAATGAACATGGGATTCTCATAAGTTTGATTTAACAACCATGTTATTCTATTTTTATATAACAATGCTTCACATTAATATGTAATATTTTCAAGTTATCACCAGTCTGCTTGTTTGTTTGTAACTATAACTACATGAAAGTTTCACTGTTCCAGGTCTCCGTCCAGGACCTGATGAAGAACTTGCTGTCCAAGAATCCAAACTACATAAGGTGTATCAAGGTAGGCAACTCCAAATCACACTCCCACAGAACACTTACATCATGTCAACCATTATTATGTTTTCACCCTATGCGAGTGAGCAGATGATAGTTTGTGTTTCCTCCATATCTTGGTTAAGTTTGATAACCAGGCAGTTCAGATCAGTACCGTAAAACATTTTCATTATATTAATTTTTCAAACAGAATTGCTTAAATATACCAAATTGGGTTTGATTTTTACACTCTGGTTGTGATCTATAGGTATTAAATTCAAGTCAAATTGCATTGTTGAACATTATGTATAAATACTATGATTATAAACTAATGTTTTCATGATTAAGCAGTGTATGTTGAGGTATATTTCTGAACTCAACAGTTTTTTCCATCCCACATTTCTCACCAATATCCAGTACAGGAGAATAATAAATTTATGACATATTTTTTATATTAACCTTGTTCAGTATCATTATTGATTCATCACTCGGCATTTGATGTATAGCTCCACTGATGAGGTACATGTAAATAGCTAAACTACTTTTCAGCTTGTCCTTATATATAAATGGTGTCAATTTGTTGTGGTAAAATGATGTTATTTTGAGACGTTGCATCATATTATGACAGATTGGAATTAATTTTGATTTTTTCTCATTCCTTTTAGAGCTTTTGTGATTGCCTGGTGTCCGTCGTCTGTTGTCTGCCGTCCGTCGTTAACTTTTAGCTTTTAACAACTTCTGAAACCACTGGGCCAATTTTGATATAATTTCACAGAAATGTTCGTTGGGTGACCCTTAACCAAGTTTGTTCAAGCCATCTTGATTCGTCAAAAAACATGGCGGCCAGGGGGTGGGGTTAGTTTACTATATAAGCTTTAGTAAAAACTTAAAAAATCTACTTGTCAGAAACTACTGGCTCGATTTTAAAATAATTTCACAGAAATGTTCCTTCGGTGACTGTCTACCAAGTTTGTTCAAGCCATCTTGATTTGTCAAAAAAGATGGCAGGGGGTGGGGTTAGTTTTATGTCAAATTACTTCCCTTGTTTTATAGCATAAATGTCTGTATATAGCAATTATTATAAGAAGAGGTATTAAACTCTTTAAATAAACTTTTTTTTTCTATTATTATACAATATCATACCAGATATAAGTTTTAAAAGATAATTTTATCATAAAAAGATGAATGATACAATTATAATCAATGATTGAAATATTATTCATATATCATGAACCATTTTAAAATAGGTGTTTTTCTGAATATTAAAGTCAGAGTTTTTATGATTCAGACAGGGATGGTTTACTGCTTCATAATAAAGCAATACCATATTTTTAGCTAGTTTCATCACAGCAAGAAGTCTGCTTGAGATTTTTAGTGTCAAAGTGTACTTGAAATCTTGGAGGAGGAGCTTAATTGTTTTCGGGGGAGAGTGCACTGTGACAAAGATTCTTTTAAGCAATAGACTTTGGGAAGGCTTGTGTTTGAAACTCATAGGAATATTTATTGTGCTGGAACTGTGAATTGTTTCATGCACAATAGTTTAGTCTGATGCTTTAGTTTGAAACCTTTCTCAAACATAACAGGTCATAAAAAGTCTTTTTGTCAGAATCTATTGACCTGATTTTGATGTAATTTCACTGACATTTACCATAGGTGAACCTCTACCAAGTTTGAACTCTTCTACGCATCTGTTACATCTTCAAAACAAATCAAATTTCTAACTACTTGCCCTTCTCGTCTTTCTGGAATTTTGAGTGTACATGTATTATATAATCTGCTGGGTGACTTAAGGTCAGTCAGGTGAGCGATATAGGGCCATCTTGGCCCTCTTGTTTTATTTATTTAACTAATTGGCAAAAATGATACGAAGCTCGACAGAGCCCCGCATAATATATTTTTGCCATAATAAACTAGCACTCTTATAATTAGATCCTCTCTTTACTGTATATAATAAAATATTTTATCTGTTTTAGCCTAATGATGAAAAGAAAAGTCGTGTGTTGGATATGGACATTGTTGTACACCAAGTCCGATACCTCGGGTAATCTTTCTCTTCTATCAACTCATACTTTCCAGATTTAATAGCGAAATTACTAGTATTAAGTTTAAAAATTTATAATATTTAAAAAAACTTTAGAATTAGAGGAAAGTTCTGTTACCTCCTTGACTGAATGCAGCAGTTAGTACAGTTAGTTGGTAGCACATCTGATTATCAATCCCAAGGGTCATGAGTTTGAATCCCCTCCTGACCAGAGTCTCCATGATGATTGATATACTACATTGTGTCTCGTTGTCATTTGTCTCTCACCCTTAATCCAATTGGGAAAGTTTTCAATTACTGGCATATTGGTTAACCATCGAGGATCGCAGAAAAGAGGGGTTAGGTTACCTAATCATCTGTTAGCCATCAGTGACGTTAGAATGAAGCTTAATATTAAAAAAAAACAAAAAAACAAACAAATTGATTGACTAGTCTTTGGCACCAGCTGATATATCATACCTCACCATGGATGTTGTGGGTTCTAGCCCAGCTCCATCCCATTACTTCATGCAGTCAAATACCCGAGTTTTATTCCTTCCCTTGACTGGCTGCTTCAGACAGGTTTGACTACTAAGTCTGGGTCTAAATTTTTAGAATCAAACTCGGACTAGAAATCTTAAATTTTTGCAAATCCTGCAGACATATATAATATCCGTGGATACCTCTCAAGATTCGCCATACAATACTGTTCTTGATTGCAGACTGATGGAGAATATTCGAGTAAAGCGTGCGGGCTATGCTTTCCGTCAAGTGTACGCCCAGTTTCTGTACAGATACAAGATGTTGGCTGACCAGACATGGCCATCATGGCAGGGTGAACCTAAGGAAGGTGTCAGGATAATACTGACCAATCAGGGAATACCAGATGATGAGATTGCTTTCGGAAAATCCAAAATATTCATACGAAATCCAAAAACGGTACAATAAAGTGTTATTTATATTGTCATGTATGAATATTGATGATATTTTGACTTTTGTATGTCTTCTTTGTAATTTTTTTTTCTTTCTTTTTCTTTTAAATGTCAGAAGTTTTAGACAGTAATTTTAACATAATAAGAGTCAAGGTCAAGCATTTCAAACACTGATTTACATATTGACATACATTGTGGAGATCAAGCTTTTGCATTTTTATAAATTTGACCTATAACCGTTTGAACATGAGAGAAAGACTGGAAAATTATATGGATTATCTGTGAATGTCTGTACCTGAAAGAGAAAGTATTAACATGCAGTTGTATTTGCCATTTTCAGTTATTTGACCTTGAGGAGATGAGACGAGAAAGGATGCATTTTCTGGCCACTCTTGTACAGAAGGTGTGGAAGGGTCACATAAAGCGGGAACATTTCTTGTTGATGAAAAGGAGTCAAGTTGTCATATCGAGCCGCTTCAGGGGATACTGGGTGAGTGTGGTAGGGTGTCCTGCCCCCGAGTACAACACACAGGCTGATTTGTATAGTTGTACACAATGGAAAAGATTGGGGGAGAATTATCAATACTCCAATATAACCTGCACTCCTGTTTAAAACCTTAAAAAACTTTGTGTTATAGTAGGAGAATAACGGGAATGGCCCAAGTTTCACAAAACATCTTAACTCGGTGTTTTCCTCATCATTCTCATAGTTTTGAAATGCTGTAATTTCAGTTACGGTGAGTATTGTGCAACTGATCCTTTTCTAATGTTTACCTGTGTTTTTTTAATAAATATGATTTTAAGTAATCATTTGAGAAATTGAGATTATTTTTTACTCTAGGAAAATCAAAGTTTTATATGTTTAGTGACCCCTGATACTAATACTCAACAACTTGAGTATAAAATTCAACTATTGGAAGAATATAAGAAATAATCACCTTAGAATTATAAACTGTAGAGAAAGAAATACATGCATAATGATTAATTCACAATTGCTGTCGTTGTAAGGATAAAAACAAAACATAGTTATGTATTTGATTTGTTGTCAATGTTGATTGATTAAATGATTGAATATTTAGCATCATTTTTATGCCATTGAGGGCTAACAGACGATCAGTTAACCTAACCACTGTTTTCTGGGATCCTGAAAGGTTAACCAGTACTCGAGCATACCTTATCTCTGCAAGTAACTGATAACTTTCCCACTTGAATCAGCGGTAAGAGACGAATGATAATGAGACACAATGTCGTATATCAATCATTACAGAGACTGTTGCCGGGTGGAGATTCAAACTCACGACTCCTGGATTGATAGTCAGACGCGTTACTGACAGAGCTAATCGGGTCTGGCGATTTATTTTCAAAACAGAGATCTTCTGTTTTGTTGATGACTTCTTTATAATGATCATTTCTTTTTGAATTTTGATATTAGCACCCAATAAAGCAGAAATTAATTTCTTTTAGGTGATGAATGTTTGAACAATTAATTTTGTGTGTATAATATTATTTTCTTATCTTAGTTTGCAACCTATTATGTGGATAATAAATATTTCATTCTATTGAAAATATAGAAAATATAAAAATTGAATAATATACCTTTTGATACATAGAAGAAGTATTTTGTTTTTAATTAAATTAAATCTGAAAACACTATGTTTGTTGTACATACATGATTAAAGGTAGTATTTAATATTCAAGTTATAGTAGCTAACCAAATATTCATTGTTTATTTCTAGGGTAAGAAGCAGTACAAACGAACAAAATTTGCCACACTGGTTCTACAATGTTATGTCAGGCAATGGAAGGTAGGGATATCAAACTTATTGGAATTCAATGACATTTCTTTAATTCTCTAATAATAGTGTTTAACCTGTATTCTACTGTAAATAAATATATAATTTCTAACTTCTGGTTCTCTAGATTCCAGAGTGTCAGAGTTTAAAAATAGAGAGTTCTGTTCCTATCTTTACCACTGTGCTTTATATGTCGCAAGAAATTTTTTGTTTTAAGTCCCCCACCTTTGAAGAATGATGGGTTACCTCGGTCTGTCCTTCATTCCATTCATCCTCCTTTTCAAAGGCAAACTGGCTACGAATCAGTTACTCCTGAAAGGGTCTATGTTTTTTATTAATATTTTTTGTGTAGCAGTATTTGTAAATGCTGTCAAATTTTACACAAGTTATGACCTCTTTTCGACTTAAATTCTGGTAAAATGATGGTTTGCGATTAATAACATTGAAAGTTAATATTTGGGTTTTTTTTAGCTGTATATTTATGAAATACTGACCAAGTTTAATATTTGTTAACGTCTGTGTAATTCTAGCAGAGTTTTGGCCCCTTTAAAACTGTATTTATTGTAAAATGTATAATTTACTAACATATAGTTGGAGCAGCCATACTGGCTAATGGACAAATTCCTAGGATACCATTACACCATTGTATAAATTGAAGATATGTGATAGAGTTATTGTTTGGCACATTGTCAAATGGCAGAACATCAGGCACTGAAACTGTTTGTTTTTTTTGTAGCCAACCACTAGGCAGGTACAAGTGAGGCGGTAGTGGAATCACTGTAATGGATAGATAGGGTGTTGGTCACTTATGCCAGAGGTTCTGGGTTCGATCCTGGTTCTACCCAGGAAGCGAGCTTGAGATTGGTTCATATAAGCTCCGAGTTTTCATCGAAATCAAGCTAAAATAAATTAGTATAAAACTATGCAGGAAGGTGATTATTTATGAGCAAGTGTTTTTTTTGTCAATTTAATGTTTGGTACTGGTTCTACTCGGCAAGAAATCAATTCAGAACACAATTTGTATAAATCACACAATCAGTTATGCATGGAAAATGATATAATGTAAGAGAAACTTCATAGCAACATACATATAACACACATACATATAACACTGTGTGAGACTCTGCCATACCGAATGTTTACACATATGTTCCATTGATACATACAGGCCAAGAAAATCCTAGCAGAGTTAAAGCACGAGAAACGGGTGTTGTGGGCGGTGAACGTGATCCACAAATATTACCTGGGCTGGAAGGTACGCATTATCAATACACCAGAGATCCCCATAACTGACCCCTGATAGATACTTACCTAGAGTGTTATACTAACTTTGCTTTATTGATATTCATGTAGTTGTGAACTTCAACTCATCATTATATGTTTGTTTCCTTTACACAGGCCAAAAAACTTCTGGCGGAGTTGAAACTTGAGAAACGAATGGTTTGGGCAGTTGGTGTGATTCGCAAATATTATCTTGGATGGAAGGTGCGCATGAACTACAAACCCAAGTTCAGAAGAATTGCCGGGCCGAAGATTGCCAGATTCTTCGTGGTTGCCTTGGTGAGTATTTGAAAATTATTTTCATGATTGCTTGTCTTTTTCATAAAGAAACTGTTTTGAATAAGGTTTAGGGTTTCTCGAAAACAAGGAAATATCATGTGACATTTAAAAACAATACAAATTCTAGAAGAGAAGCTGCCTGCATATATGTTATAGTGATGATAGTTGCATGAAGATTGTACTAACATTTTACACACTAATTTTGTCATATGAAACATGTTCCCTTAGTGCCAACAGTGCTAAATATTCTTTTGCTGGTGTGATTATATTTGGTTCTGCCATATGGAAAGTATGAAGAAAGGATAGCAAGTTTTATACCACAGTTAATATATGGCATTCAGTTCTATTGGCAGGGAAAGATCACGGAGCAATTCTTAGTACTGATAGAGTCACCAGTAACTAATAACAGTCTCCTGTAAAATGTTCTGTCTCACTGGGGCTTCATCCCGCAACCTTATTGGTAAGAGGTACAATAATACCTGAGACTACTTAACCAGGACCTCCATAATATAGAAATGGAATTTGAGATTTGAGATTAAATGGTGAAATGTGAATCTATTGGGCTTTATGTATTGTGTTACAAACCCATTTTATCACCAGACATTTTATATTTACACTACAGGTTTACTTCTTGTCGTATGCTGTAACACCCTATTTATTCATTCATTCTTTCCAAATTTAGGCATGACCTTTTCCATAACATAATTTCTTTACAGAAAGGGGATATCTTGGTACTCTACACAGTTCTATATACTATGTGAATTTCCATACAATAAAAAAGGGAGGATACATTGCACACATTTTGCTCATCAGTTTGTTAACATGTTTGAAAGCTGGCTAGTGTTGTGATATATTCAGAAAGAAGAAAGTCAATCAAAAGTTTTTATATGTAAAATTAGTGGAATAACCAACACAAAATAAGCTTACAATATTTGGAGATGTCAATATTTTAGTCACATACTTCATTTCCTTAACTGCCCATTGGATTTTAATGAAACTTTGTATGAAGCATGACAGAGAGTTTTGCCCCTTTCAAACAGGGTTATTCCCCTTTTAAATTTTTAAAATAGTCTGGGCTTCATCTCCTAGCCACTCATCAGATTTTGATGAAAACTTTAAAGAAATATCGACATTAAGTGTAGTTGTGCATGCAACTGGGTGATTTTGGGTTGGTGAGTTATTCCCCTTTCACTGTTTTAAAAATAGAAATCGTATCCATCCCGCATCCATAACCCCTTATTTGATTTTGATGAAACTTTGTGGAAAATATCAATATGAATTATAGTTGTACATATTGTTACTGGGTTCCAGTCTGATGAGAGTTATGCCCCTTTCAATAATTTCAAAAAATAAATCTTGCCAACACTTCATCTCCTTAAATTTTATAGTTATTACAAGTAAGAAGCCTAGTAGTGCATATTGCTGCGGCATTTTGATATGATGACATTATGACTTTTCTCAACAAAAATTCAAAGTAGAAATCTTGTGCACACTTCTGCTTCTTACCTTTTTATAGGACTTAGTACAAGTCATGTATTTGTGGTTTTCATATCCGACATTTATTTTCGAAAACAATTTCCAGTTTAGACCACATTTTGTATATAGATATTATTCAACACCTACAGGCCCAGTTTCACTAAACATCTCAACTTGAGATTTTCCTCAACTCAAATTTTTAAAATGCTATTATTTCATTATTGCTATTTTCTTTGATCATTTTACATTTTATTCTTTACGAATGAGTAAAGATTTGTTATGATATTATTTCTGCCTGGTCATTTTATATGTAAAAAGTTGAGATTATCATTTTGAGAATTTGAGATTTTTTAGTTGAGGAAAATCTCAGGTCGAGTTGTTTGGAGAAACCGGCCACAGACACATAACAGATACATACATGGTTTACCTACAACAAGCCTCTTACATCAATGTTATGAGAATAAAAGTCAACTAGACACCAGCATTATAGTTGGACTTGGCATGTGTATAGAAATTGTAGTATGTGTGGCAGAGTTTCCATTATGGCAAACCTCCAATATTAGGTGTATAGTAAAATTATGTAATTAACATATTTTATTTCTACCTTTTCCACTCCATCTTCCATGTCACATGAAAGCTTTCTCACAAAAATCTGGGACAAAATCATTTTTTTTAAATTAATTTCCTTATCCACAAATTTTAATCATATACATTTTCATCTTCACATCTACGAAAATATTTTAAAATTTAATTTTGTTATAGGAAACCGTCAACGTATATATTTATGAATATTGCTTACCTAGAAAAAAAGATCAGAGTAAAAATTATATTTGAAGTGAATTATTTAAACAAACAATGTGCAGAGAGATCAACAGGTGTAATTTCTGGTACATACTTTTAGTATGTCCATTTCTTCACATATTTAAAATTTTGGGTGTTAAACACACATTAAAAAAGTAGAATATTTTTGTGATGAAGGCCATTATCAAAAATCTATCATTTGACTGAGATTAATGGGAGAAAAATAATCCATGATGAGTTCATCCATGTGGGATAGAAAATTTTATTTCTACTACACGGATACTCATGATGGATTCTTATATTCTTAATGCCTTATATGCCTTTGAAAAACTGCATTATACAGCTATATTAGTTATACATGTATTATGATATCGACAGTTAACTTGTTTTTTACCACTTTTGGTTTCAAAAATCAGCCGCGCCCAATTAGCTCAGTCGGTTACGCTTCTGACTATCAATCCAGGGGTCGTGAGTTTGAATCCTCCGCCTGGCAACAATCTCTGTGATGATTGATATACAACATTGTGTCTCTTTATCATTCGTCTCTCACCACTGATTCAAGTGGGAAAGTTATCAGTTTCTTGCAGAGATCGGGTGTTCTCGAGTTCTGGTTAATCCCATGAAACAGTGGTTAGGTTTACTGATCATCTGTTAGCCTTCGCTGGCATATAAATGACGCTTAATAT
The DNA here is from genome assembly GCA_029582155.1 of Panopea generosa. Lineage (NCBI taxonomy): Eukaryota > Metazoa > Mollusca > Bivalvia > Adapedonta > Hiatellidae > Panopea > Panopea generosa. The sequence goes on from CM055894.1 coordinate 88,257,522, forward strand.
TCAATCAATCAATGGTTTCAAAATCAGAGTCAAAGTTGTAAACAAATTAAAACTACTGATACAATTCTGAAATAAACAGTACTTGATGAAAATTACATTTCATAGATAAATCATGAACATTTTACAGAGAAGACAGTTCTTGATGAAAACTACATTTCAAAGATAAATCATGAACATTTTACAGAGAAGACAGTACTTGATGAAAATTACATTTCATAGATAAATCATGAACATTTTACAGAGAAGACAGTACTTGATGAAAATTACATTTCATAGATAAATCATGAACATTTTACAGAGAAGACAGTACTTGATGAAAATTACATTTCATAGATAAATCATGAACATTTTACAGAGAAGACAGTTCTTGAGGAAAACTACATTTCATAGATAAATCATGAACATTTTACAGAGAAAACAGTTCTTGACGAAAATTACATTTCATAGATAAATCATGAACATTTTACAGAGAAGACAGTTCTTGATGAAAACTACATTTCATAGATAAATTATGAACATTTTACAGAGAAGACAGTACTTGAGGAAAATTACATTTCATAGATAAATCATGAACATTTTACAGAGAAGACAGTTCTTGATGAAAACTACATTTCATAGGTAAATTATGAACATTTTGCAGAGAAGACAGTACTTGATGAAAATTACATTTCATAGATAAATCATGAACATTTTACAGAGAAGACAGTTCTTGATGAAAACTCGTGACAACTTACCAAGTCTATCGCCAGTAGACGGAGCCTGGCCAACGTGTGCCTCCATGTACAAAGATGCCTCAAGTCAACTACAGGCCTTACATCATAAATGGAGGGTAAGTTGTAAAGCCTTGCAGTTAAACCTGTCTTAAGCAGCCAGTCGAGGGAAGGAGCAAAAGTGACTTTTTAAGAAAGGTTGTTGTTTCCTACAGGTAAATGTGTTCTGACAGCATAGAAAAGGGAAATGGCAAATGTTGCTGCTTTAGACAAGTGGTTTCTTAATAGAGGTGACCATTTTGACTGTATAGCTCTGTCTCAATTTCACTTACATTTCTCATGAATGCTTTCACTTTGCTGGCACAAGAGACTATTGATTTTATATTGAACATGGCTTCTATTACTAAAAAGATTTTTTGTATGAAAGGTAAAAATAATTTTGAATTTGGAAAATTTAATAGAAAATTGTTTTAAACAATAATACGGTTCTAAAATGATTATTTGAAAACTTTAGTTTTAAAACGAATTAAAAGCTACCACCATCTGAGCATGTTTTTATCCCCTGCTTTGCGAAAAATTGGGAGACTAATTTGGGTCTGTCTGTCCGTCTGCCTGCCTTTCCGTCACATTTTGGTTTCTGTGCAAAAACTTAAGAATGCCTAAATCAAACCTTTTGAAACTCTGATACAATGTTTATAATGACAAAACACAGGCTAAGTTTGGTTTTCATGGTTGTGACTTTTGGCGTTGTAGAGTTATGCCCCTTTAATTTGTGAAAAATCATCACACTTTGGTTTCCGTACAATAACTTAAAATTGCTGTAATCAAATGTTTTGAAATTTTTATACAATGTTTGTAATGACAAAACACAGGCTTAGTTTGATTTTTGGGGTTATGACTTTTGGCGTTACAGAGTTATGCCTCTTCAATTTGTGAAAAATTGCCACACTTTGGTTTCTGTACAATTACTTAAGAATTCTGTAATCAAATCTTTTTAAATTTTAATACAATGTTTATTATGATAAAACACAGACTTAGTTTGATTTTCAGGCTTGTTACTTTTTGTATTGGAGAGTTATGCCCCTTTAATTTGTGAAAAATCGTAATTTCCATTCGTCTGTCACACTTTTTGTGGTTTCCATGTAATAACTTAAGAATGCCTGAATCAAATCTTTTGAAATTTTAATATGATGATAATAATGACAAAACACAGGCTAAGTTCGATTTTCGGGGTTGTGACATGTGGCATTGTAGAGTTATGCCCCTTTAATTTGTGAAAAATCGTAATTTCCGTTAGTCTGTCACACTTCTTGGGGTTTCCATGCAATAACTAAAAAATGCCTGAATCAGATATTTTGAAATTTTAATAATACAATGTTTATAATGATAAAACACAGGCTCAGTTTGATTTAAGGGGTTGTGGTATTTGTCGATCTACAGTTATGCTCCTTTAATTTGTGAAACATCATATTTTTGGGGGTTTCCGTGCAATAACTTCAGAATGCCTGAATCAGGTCTTTTGAAAAAAGTGGGGACATAAAATTCACAGAATTTGCTTGTTAGAAATGAATTCCAGCATGTGTTAAATTGGTATTGGTTACTGTGGATACATCAATGCTGTGTTCTTGTTATGGTTTATGTACAATTTGTGGAACAAATGAATACATTTTCTATTGCAGTGCCGTAAATACCGCAGGAAGTTCAGTGAAGCACAAAAATACACAATGAGAGAGAAAGTTACAGCTAGTGATATTTTCAAGGGTAAAAAAGCAGTCTACCCAGAAAGGTGAGAAATATATTTTCAGTTTTTGCAAGTTTATTCATATATACATGTAATACACAACTTATAATAGATTTAAAGATAGTTGATTATTGGGCAAGTTCATCATTACATGGAATATAGGTGTAGATATACATGTAATAAAAGCAGGTAATTACTGTTTCTTAAACAACAAATTCATAATTGAATAATGTCTTACCTGTTTTGGTCAGTGTTATGTTTAAAACTGTTCTCAAGTAAACATAAACAGACTGGTCATGTATATAGGATTTCTCTCCCCACCTCCCCCTTTCATTTTCAAATCATTTATACCCTGAATTGAAACGAATTTATAGTTATATAGGTATTAATGTCACTTTCACTTTCTATATTTTTCAGCGTTGCCAAAGAATTTACGGGAGACTACCTGAACTTGAGAACAAACATGAAGTGGAAGAAGATTAACTCCTTCACACACGACATCAACCTCGTGTTTGCCGATCTTGTCCACAAAGTCAACAGGGCAGATGGCAAGGTCAGTATTCAGGTCAAGTTAGGTTTCTAATATGGTTAAATGGCAAGGTCAGTAATCGGTATCAAGTTAGGTTTCTAATATGGTTAAATGGCAAGGTCAGTAATCAGTATAAAGTTAGGTTTCTAATATGGTTAAATGGCAAGGTCAGTAATCAGTATCAAGTTAGGTTTCTAATATGGTTAAATGGCAAGGTCAGTAATCAGTATAAAGTTAGGTTTCTAATATGGTTAAATGGCAAGGTCAGTAATCAGTATCAAGTTAGGTTTCTAATATGGTTAAATGGCAAGGTCAGTAATCGGTATCGAGTTAAGTTTCTAATATGGTTAAATGGCAAGGTCAGTAATCAGGTATCAAGTTAGGTTTCTAATATGGTTAAATGGCAAGGTCAGTAATCGGTATCAAGTTAGGTTTCTAATATGGTTAAATGGCAAGGTCAGTAATCACTATCAAGTTAGGTTTCTAATATGGTTAAATGGCAAGGTCAGTAATCACTATCAAGTTAGGTTTCTAATATGGTTAAATAGCATTTTCATGGGGACTTAATTTCGTTGAAAACCAAATTCAGAAAGTAACAAAAAAAGAAATATTTCTTGCTCATTAAAATCTGAATATTTCTATTGCATAATATGATTTAATTAGTGACCTCACTTATATACATGCGGCAGTAAAAGTGCATAGCAACATGGGGGTAATTGTGGGGGAGAAATGTCAATTAGCTGGCACTTTTGTATTGTGAGTTTTGATTAAAAGGCAACAAAATTGGAGAGGATGTGTCAAACGTTGAAGTTTTATTGTTGAAAGGTGTAAAATGACCACAAATTTACTTGATAAAAATACTAATAAAATTTAGATAGAAAGAACAATACTTTTAATTTAATACAAAAAATCTAGATCTTATTTTTTTGCTATGCTTTTTTCTTAAAATGCCTACTTAAAAGAGAGCTTAATAAAGTAGAGGATAAATTTTGGAAAATCCTTTCAGTGACCTCTGCAAACAAGTAAGGTCATACTACAATATTTGATGATTTTGCCATTTTACTTCATTTAGTATGGATTTTAATTTATTTTTCCCAGATTGTTCAACAGTTACTGGTGGTCAGTACACAGGCCCTACTTGTGATAGATGACAAGACCATGACGCTCAAATACAGGATACCCGTGGAGTACATTGAGAAGATATCACTGAGTCCATTTAATGACAAACTTGCCATTTTTCACATGAAAAAGGTAAAAAAAAGTACATGTATATACAAACCACACTATATGTTTTTAGGTAAAAATTCAGAAAAGTTACTTTATGTCACACTACACAGTTACGCCCCTTTGTTATCATGGTAACACATTTCTTGTGCTAAGAAAAAGTGCTATATAATTATGTTTGAAATACTGTCAAATCTGTCTTAAGCAGCCAGTCAATGGAAGGAGCAAAAATAGCCTTTAGGACAGGCTGTCGCTTAATACAGGTTAATTTTCTCTGAAAGTATAGAAATGAAAAATAGATAATATGGTTGCATAAGACAGTTGACTGCTTAATAGAGGTAACTGCTTGTACAGGTTTGACTGTATTTTCAAAATGTTCATAGGATCTGTCATTTTTGCTGCAGATGAGTAGAGCAAATGCTGGCATAGCATATACTGCAATAAGGCATCACTAAAACAGTGACTTTTATAGGATTATAAGATAGATGTATCTACCTTTGAAAAATTATAGGTGTCACTACACTGACTTAACAACAAAAAAAAAGCTGGTCAACTTGCTACTGTGTAGTTAATGTGCATATTGATGTGCAGATATACTCTTGCTATGGAAAAAAAATACTTCTATGTGGAATTTCATTTTTACTGTGGAAATCCTAGATCTTATTTTATATAGTACAAAATTTAAATGTAGTGAGATCTTAAGCAAGAAAGGACAAGCTGGGGCCTTATTGAATAAACAGTCTCGGCAAGTTATCTCTTGCAAAAAACAATAATTTTGGCTTAAAGATATTCATTTATTTTTATGCCCCCCCAAAAAAATTTGGGGTGGCATATAGTAATCGCAGCATCCATCTGTCCGTCCTTTCATCCAGTGTTTTGTTTCCAGTCTGTATCTTTGTCATGCATAGATGGATTTTGTTGATACTTGGTACAAATGATCAACATAACACGACAATGTGTCGCGAGTAAGACCCACACCCGTACCTCAAAGGTCAAGGTTACAATTTGAGTTTGTTTGAAAACACTTTTGAGTCTGTGTGAGATTTCGTGTCAGGCCTGTAACTTTGTCTTGCAAAGATGGATTTTAATGATACTTGCTACAAATGATCAACATAACATGACGACGTGTCATGAGTAGGACCCACACCCGTAACTTAAAGGTCAAGGTCACTATTTGAGTTTGTTTGAAAACACTTTTGAGTCTATGTGAGATTTCGTGTCCGGCCTGCAACTTTGTCATGCATAGATGGATTTTTATAAATACTTATTATAAATGATCAACATAACATGACGACGTATTGCACTTAATACCCAAACTCCCACTTCAGAGGTCAAGGTCACAATTTAACTTTGTTTGACAACACTTTCAGTCATTTTGACATTTCTTGTCCGGTCTGTCATCTATGGATAAATTTTAAAAACACTTTGCTCAGTTGATCAACATGACATAATCAAGTGTCACATGTAAGACCCAGAACCTTTCCTCAAAGATCAAGGTCACACTTTCAATTTGTTTGTAATTGTGTGTCTGGTCTGTGACTTTGCCTTTAACTTGGCTCAATTTATCAAGATGACATGACAACGTGTTATAAGTAAGAACTAAACCCATACCTCAAAGTTCAAGGTCACACTTTTTAGTATGTATGACAACACTTTGAATCTGTTTGAGATTTTAAGTCCGTCCTTTAATTTTATCATACATGGATGGATTTCAAAAACACTTGGCTCAATTTATCAACAATTGATCTGTAACTTTGTCTTACATTTAGGGATTTTAAAATAGCTTGACACAAGTGATCAGCATGTCATGATGATGTTTCAGCAGCATTTAACTGTTGAAATACCCCAGACCATTACATCAGATGTCAAGGTCAAGGTTACACAAAGGTTAAGTTCAAGCTTTAATGAAAAAAACATGAAATTGCATGTCTAGTCTGAAACCAGTCCATTACTCTTTATATTCATGGATACATCGCTACCTATTATAACATAATTATATTGTTATTTTTAAACGACCATTTTGGGGGCATGTGACACTTACCAGAGACATTTCTTGTTTTTTGTTCTTTTTAAAAATAACTTAATTTATTTGTATTTTTTTCACAGCCAGAGAATGGAGACAGCTTTGCAAAGAAAGGAGACTTCATAATGGGAAATGAACATATCATAGAGATTGTGACAAAGGCCAGTCTGGTAGTGAAAAACAAGACCAGTAGGATGCCAGAGATTAATATCGGACCCCAGTAAGTGATCCACTAACTCTAGTCTCTTATAATACAAGCCAGATTGCCAGAGATTAATATTTGACCCCAGTAAGTGATCCACTAACTCTAGTCTCTTATAATACAAGCCAGATTGCCAGAGATTAATATTTGACCCCAGTAAGTGATCCACTAACTCTAGTCTCTTACAGTACAAGCCAAATTGCCAGAGATTGATATCGGACCCCAGTAAGTGATCCACTAACTCTAGTCTCTTATAGTACAAGCCAGATTGCCAGAGATTAATATTTGACCCCAGTAAGTGATCCACTAACTCTAGTCTCTTATAATACAAGCCAGATTGCCAGAGATCAATATTGGACCCCAGTAAGTGATCCACTAATTGCCAGAGATTAATATTTGACCCCAGTAAGTGATCCACTAACTCTAGTCTCTTATAGTACAAGCCAGATTGCCAGAGATCAATATTGGACCCCAGTAAGTGATCCACTAACTCTAGTCTCTTATAATACAAGCCAGATTGCCAGAGATTAATATCAGACCCCAGTAAGTGATCCACTAACTCTAGTCTCTTATAGTACAAGCCAGATTGCCAGAGATCAATATTGGACCCCAGTAAGTGATCCACTAACTCTAGTCTCTTATAATACAAGCCAGATTGCCAGATTTTCAATCAAAACCACTCAAGAGATATGAAAACACAATGTGTTTTCTTAATGTCTCACTACACAGTTGAATTTTGTTCTTTGTTTTATATAAAATAAGGTCTGGGATTTCATTGGTTAAAAAAAGAATTCCACATTTTTTTTAAAGTATTTTTTTTTTTATAGCAGGAATGTATTCACACATAAAAATGCACAATAACTTGTAGGTTGTAGTTTTTAAAGAGGGTGCAGTGACACCCTGAGCTTTTTTGAAAAAAGAAGTCCTAAAATGCTCATATATACATGCATATATTGAAATCCTATTAAAGTCACATTTTTAACATCAGTGATGTCTTATTGCAGTATATGCTATGCCAACCTTTGCTCTACTCATCTGCAGCAAGAAATCACAGCCACTATGAACCATTTTGAAAATATTTCATAACCAAAGTACATAGGCCTATTTTTTAAGAGTAATAATCTTGCTACCATGGGAAAAAAGGGGGGTAACTGTGTAGTGAGACGTTAAGGGAGAGAGCGTGTGCCACTTTGTCGACAAAATTTGACTCGCAGCAACTTTAGATAATTATCTGAACAAAAATTACATTTAAAAGTTTATCTATGTAGATTTTAAGGACTGATGGCTTCAGACAAATACATATTTTTAGCAAAAATGGCCATTTTTTCACCACTTAAAGATGAAATTTCATCCCATTACATTTTCATAGCTCATTAATTGTAAGATTTCAGTTTCTGAATGGTTTTTTAAAATGCCCCTCTATTGTGTAAGAGTGTGTACATAGTCTAAATTGCTTAATATTTTAGTGTACTGTGCTTTTTTTGCATAATAAATTCAGTGTTTTAAACATGTCCTAATATGGAAATTGCTATTTAAACATTAAAGTTAAATTAATTGCCAGTTTCAATATAGGCTAGGTGTTGTCTTTGTACTCCAAATATTTAGAAATAAGAAGAGACTCATGTGCAGTTTTTCGCTTAATAGTCCAGAAGCATTTGGTGATATCGCGCATAATTATCCACTAAAATGGTTGAGTTACTGTAAAAATGTCAAGGCAATAACCTGTACAAGAAACTGAAATATGATACCAAAAAATACAAAATCATACGATTCTCCAACATATTCGACAAAATTACAAAATAAAATTACAAGCAACATGTCGCGACAACTCGCGAATCATTATCAGCTACTCAAACTTGTTCATTTTTCTCAACCGAGACTATGTTGACTCTTTAGAAATGAAGTGGATGGGGTACATTTCTAACATGGTCAATATGAAAAAATATGCTTGAAGTGGTTTAACCCTTTACTCCATAGATACGTGTTATACCGCACCAATCACAGAAGGTCTTTGAAAACAGTGCAGGAAGAGTTTAGATTACTCGTAACAAGCAATCTGAACACTTCCTGCACTGTTTTCCACTCTGTCAGTTAATATAAACATAACTCAACCATTGCTGATACATGGTGAATTAATGCTTTCAATATTAGAGGTTTCCGAAGGCGTCTTTATGAAGTAAAGAGTTAAATAAATGTTTGTAATAGGCAATCTGGACACTTTACATAGTGTAAACATGCCCACAAGGTTTAATCATGCAATTGTAGCCTTTCCATGAAGACAGAAAGTGATTCTAGGCTTGAAAAATTGTAAACAGAAACAATGACTGTTTTTAGCCTTCCTGGAAAAATCTGACAACTTGTCAATACCATAAACATTGCTAAGTTGGTAGGAACAATGAAATGAGTCCCTAGTGCCTATTGTCATACACTAATGTGCACTTTTTTTCACAGCATCACTGCTTAGGTAAAACAACTGATTGATACAAATCCAATTTATTTTACTTACATTTTCATCAATATATGGCCATAATATTGTCAAATATTTGACAAAATCAACTGATTTCTAATGAAATGGCACCGTTAAACACTCAAATTCACCAAATTTACTGCGTCTGATAATATTCTGACAGAATAAATTCATCTGTGTCATTGTGGCGCTTTTTTCAAGCTTTTGATCATTTTTTTCTTAATGTCTCACTACACAGTTGAATATTGTTCTTTGTTCTATATAAAATAATAAGATCTAGGATTTCACTGGTGCAGTGACACCCTGAGCTTTTTTGAAAAAAGAAGTCCTCAAATGCTCATAAATACATGCATATATTGAAATCCTAAAAAGTCACATTTTTAACACCAGTGATGTCTTATTATTATATATGCTATGCCAACTGTTGCTCTACTCATCTGCAACAAGAAATCACAGCCACTATGAACCATTTTGAAAATATTTCATAACCAAAGTACATAGGCCTATTTTTTAAGAGTAATAATCTTGCTACCATGGGAAAAAAGGGGGGTAACTGTGTAGTGAGACATTTACAGTGGGGTTTTTTTATGGCCATTTTTATAGCCGTTATTGGGTCATATTCCCAATGGCAAATAGTATCTTTTTTTCACAATTGAGTGGTAAAAATTCCCAATTGAAAGCTTCAATATTTGTAAATTGAAACTTGCCATTATTCTTTGATTTTTCTCCATTCTGAATTGAGTATGACATTTGATTCTTTAATTAAATGGCCAGATAAGCCAGACTTTTAGTGTTCACATTTTTATGAAGTTTAACAAATATATTTAATGCAAAAGTTTTTTCAATGTTAATGAAAATGCTGCTAAAATTCCCAATTCCAGGGGTATAGGTCATGTTCTGAAAATGGTGAAAAAAACACTGTTTAGCACAAGTGTTTACACTTAACCAGTTTCTAATTGGTGGCCTGAATTTTTTAAAAATATCTTTCGTGACAAATATATAAATTTTATTATTTTGAATACTGCATTTAATGAGGAAGGCTACATGAAAACTTTATGAAAATCATACATACGACAATGATGCTGTATAGGTTTAAAGTTTGTAACACCAAAACCAAAAGTCACAATAAATGGAAATTAGCGGTACCATTCAAATTCCATTGAAAATGCATTTGTTGAATGGAAACTCATTTTAAAGATGAATTTAAGAAAACTAATGACGAAACATAATAAATTATCTAATTATTGGATAATAGAATATCTAATGAGTCGCAGGGACACACCCTTTCATTGCTACATGTGTTTCCTAATTGTGTTATAAGAGATCAGAATAGCTTGATAACCTGCGTTCATATATATCCTATTAAAGTCAATGTAAAATGTGACTTTTCGAACTGAGGGCGATGCTCTTTATAGTGATGTAACTTTTTTATTTATTATGTTATTGTTATGAATTGTTCATACAATAATTACAATGAATATTTGTACACAATCTACTTACTACTTTTATTTTTGAGAAATGCTAACAAGATGTGGGTTACAGAAAGTTGGCTGTGTGTATGTCCATATCCTACAGTAATTATTGGCTGGTGATCTTGCTGGTTGTTTCTTGATTGTATATGTATGGTTTTCAATTTCAGTATGTGAAATATTAATAAAGAAATATTCAAACCCATACATACACTGTTGTTATTTCTACTAGTAAATACCATTTTAAACAAGAGGACCTAAATTACTCAACTTGCAACAGTTGCTACATGTAAAATATCTAAGGTCTAGGACTTAAACTTTCAGAGAAAATGTTTTTTAAAATTTTACTTTAAATGTGCTTATAAACCCTGTGGCGGGGGCATTTGTGATCGAATCACACTGGTTCAAAAACTGGTCTGAGATCTTGTGGTTTTATAACTGCTGTGCAAGTTTGGTTAAGATGTAATGAAAAATGAAGGTGCTATCGCAGTCTATAAGAAAAAGGTTAACGGATGGGCAGATGGATGGACGACAATGGACAATCTACCATTTACCTTTGGTCAAAAGATATAAAAACCATATATATGTAAAATGTATCAATAGACAACTTAAAGAACATGGCATTGTGCTAATGGGTACCAAATACAAAAAATGAACAAAATTGTGGATAACTAATGATTTAATCACTTATTATTTCTTCCCCAGGTGCAGTGGACAGTTTGGAAACTCTGCAGTGCAGGTCTCATTCAAGCAGGGTGCCAAAGGGCTAGAACCTGGCATTCCAGGGGTCAAGGTGACACGAAAGAAACACATGATGTTAATCATGGAACCATGATCAAGAATTCACCATGATCATTTGTCTTTGATTAAGTTGATGGTGGTAACGACATATATACACCAATTTGAACTAAAATCATAAGCTCCAAGACCAAATACCATATTGATGTGTATGTCACCATGCATACTGAAATTGTGATGTTGCAGTCACTACTAATTTCAATATTGGAGTGGGTGGAGACAGGAATGCGCCTGTCTGTTGAGTACCGAAACCGTCACAGATTACAGACTCATCCCCCCACCCCTCTTCCCCGCATGTTTAGTTGTACAGTGTCGCGTTTATCAAAATCCCAACTTGCTGACAATTATTAAACTTTTTTTCATTCAAAATCTCAAGTTATATACACTTAACATTGCGTTATCTCAACTTCAGCTGTTGTTTTTTTTAAATAAATTTTCATCTTTTTGTATGTGAAATTTACTTTTTTATTCATGTTTGAATCATTTTTATATGGATATTTTGTCAACATTACGAGCTTCAGCTCTAAATTTATTAAAAAAATCTTGGTGCTTTATTGTTAAACTTTGGCAGACATTTTATATTATAACATTGTCTACTTTGACATTATTTATAAATGCTTTAACTGCTTTAAATAGCAAGCTAAGTTAAATGAAAATGTAAATGAAAATTTGACTTCTTAAGTTCTTTACTTGTGTGATGAAATGCAAGCTATTCCTGCCCAATGTTGGTAGGTAGTTTTGGAATAAATCTGCAATTAGATGTAATATTCAGATCATTTTGGTTAATAGAAAACAAAGAATATTTGCTGTAGCTGAATACATTCCTGTTATATACCTGGAAGCTGGGATGCAGCAATTTTAATAAATTCTCACATAATGTTATTATTATTTCTGAAATTGTATATTTGAATATTTTTTTTGAAAACGATTGTGATATCACTAGACTTTAAAAATGTTAATTATTTATCAAGTTACATGCCTTTGTTTCACCAATATGTATTTTCTTGAGTTTTACTTAAATATTTAAAAACTTAAGTGAGTTTTGACTGGTTATTTGAATATTCTTTAATCAATGTCAGTGAAGCCATATTCAATTTTGCAGGAGCCAGTCTAAAATCATGATCACCTTGATGCTTTTCTTATATTCAGTGTGTTTAAATATAATAATAGTAACATATACATAAATCAAAGAAAGTGTCCCAGTGATCATGATTTTAAACTTGCTCCAGGAAAATTGCATTTGGTTTCATTTTTGTTAAATAAAGAATATTTACGTAACTACCATATTTACCCTATGTATTGGGTAAATAATAAGTATTGGGACAGCAAAACGTCTAATTATTTCTTGCTGTCCTAATATTTATTTTAAACAATAATTACTTTTTCTACTGTCCCTATACATAGGGTAAATATGGTAATTTTGTTCCAACACATAGGTTAAATATGGTAGTTTTGGAATGTTTATGCACTGTAAACAGTATCAGTATATTGAAGACAAAAAGATTTTAATGTCCCAATGCATAGGGTAAATGCTGTATGGTTTTGTCTCGGTATTTAAGTAAAACTCAAAAAAATGTTGATGACAGAGAAGCCAGGTAGTCATAGTTGGATATCTTCATATGGTTATAATGTCATAGGTATAGTTATAGCACTGTCTGATTATGTACCCTTTAAGAGGTTTAATCGACAAGGAGATGGTAAAATTACCAACACACCAAATAGAAATTCAAAAGTTGGGGCATACAATATTCATACTTAGGTTTTAAGTCACTGTTATGTCTATATAATCTAATAAATTGGTATATTTAGCAAACTTGATCTGAAAACACATTGACATATGATATAATAATCAGTGACTTTAGTTTGCATACCTGTTCCTGAACATAATCTTTGCAAGCAAATAGTTTGTAATTTGTGTTTTACATTTTAGCTTGTGGCTTCCTGGCAGAAGGTTTAGTTATGTTAGTTTTTGTATTCTAATCAAACTGTCATAGATTAAATCAAATAATGTGCATACCACTGTACTTGAAAAAAACTCAAAGAAGGAATTATATTTCATAGATCTTGTAAAACAGTGGATAGTAATGAAACATTTTAGTTTTGCATGTTGATATTTGGCAGCAAATGGTTGAAATGGCAACTGAAACACCTGCAGGTCAGGTCTAGTTGTTCAATATCTTGGTCTCCAAGTGGGATATTTACTTCTTACCAAATAAAGAGTTGTTTTTATGCCCCCGCCATTTTCAATGGGGGGGGGGGCATATTAGTATTGCCGCTGTCCGTACATACATTTCTATTTTTTTAAAGTTTAAAAAAATGAGCATTTTAGGTCATGTGATCTTTTGGAGACATTGTTAGCGATCACAAAACTCATGCTGACATTGTTATTTATTGGAATTTATTTAAGCATGAATACATTCCCATGTTCTGTTATATCTGCAACAATTCATTCATCTTTACTTTTGTAGTAAATTTTCCCAACAACCGCTTCATAAATACCCTATCGATTAATTAGAAACACATAAATGATTCATTCTTGTATGTTACGGGACCCGGAGAACTTGAAGATTATTTACTAGAGTCCAAATTTTATATATGTGCAACAAGATTTTCTTGAAAATGTTTATGCCAGATTCTTTTTGCATTTACACTTGTGGATTAATGTTGTACCGTATGTTGGCAACAAAAACAAATGTTCTTTTTTTTTCTTTCAACCATTTACATATGCATGTTTTTATCACAATCATGAAAACCATTATATTTGTATGTTCATGTCGGCAGTGATCGTAAAGATTTAATGAAGTTGTATGTAAATTAATGGTTGTAAATGATTTCAAAATGTTTGCTGCATGATTGAACAATGTTACACTTATTTCATGGAAAGTTGTTATTTATACAAGAAAATGAACAAAAATGTTAATAAATGTTGGAACATTTTGAAAACATGTCACAGATGATCACGACTGCAGCCAGGGACATGAAATAGCTTTTTATAGACAGGAGTGGAAATATAGACCACATGGTATAGATGTGGAACATTGAGCCCTGTTTGATGGTACAATATTTTACAAGAAAGACCATACATAATCTCCATTTTTTTGGCATTGGTTTTACCGAGATCACTTTTGGACTTGATGCATGCAAGCTTCAAGAACATGTTTCACAATCCTTGTAAAATAACTCAGTTTAACATTATTAAAATTTCATCTATAGTATAAACATTCACAAATGTTCATCAGCACAAGATATTTTATGTGTGTTTAATGAGAGGTGCCTTAACCATTGCAGGATTCTAAAGCAAATGAGAGATGCCTTGACCATTGCAGAATTCTAAGCATTTTTTTGTTTCAAACTTTTACTTTTATACAATCTTTAAAACAATTTATATAAATTTATAAAAATATATTTACAATCTAAATGTGATATTTTCATATATGTTATAAAAATGCACCTTGTATGTTTGAATACAAATATTTTACACGAAAGGGACCATCTTTTCAATACGTTCATTACATGTTTGATATTTGATTGATAAATAGTGCTTCTATGTATTCTAGTATATATTTCTAATACTTTAAATATTCTCTGTAATTGTCATAGATAATTGAATGTTTATATCTCCTTAATTAAGGAAATGGTATATTATATGTATGTTTTTATGCCCACACTATTCATAGAATAGCGAAGGGGCATTAAGTGTTGTACCTTTTCGTCCATCTTTCCACACGTGTGCTGGTATTTACGTGTCTGGGGTTTAGGGTTAGTAATTTTTTGGACAGTTGAAAAAAGTTGAAATAGAATTATGTGACTGTTTCTGTAGTCTTAAAAAATGCATTTATGTGGTTAAAATCTGTTGCTAAATTTTAGCCACACAAGTAACCAGCTGGGCACAAAACAGCCACTTAAATACCCATTTGTTAGAATGTCCATCTTGAAAATTGGTTTCCAATCAATAACTTCTGAAGGTGTCATGGTAAAATGTTGATTTCCGTTCAATAGTAGGGGGGCATTCTTGTCTACAGATTCCTTTCAAGTTTATATAAGATAATTCAATACCAATTTAATGTCTTTTTGTTGTCAAGTTTCATTGTTGCAGTGAATAGTGATTATAATTTTATTTTCTTAAAAACCAAAAACATATAACCATCACCACCAGTACCTATGCATCATTGAATTTATTGAAATTAAAAATTACATTATAATATTAAACCTACCGGTAATTTTAGTCGATGCAGTATCTTTTCTACTTTGCATCAAGTCATCTAATATTATGTTCTGTAAATCTGTGATGTTATTAATGAAATTAAGATTCATTGCTTGGTTAGCAGGTCTGTTGAGGTTTTGCTGTATAATATATATTTAAAATGGCTATATTAAGAAACACGTTTTAAGCATTATATCTGGTTAGAATTTAAGGAATTTACACAAGTCTCAAATTGCTATTTATTTTATGAGTTTTGATAATTTGGTTAATTAATTTTGATAATCTCACTGTTTCAGATGTAAATTTCATTGTTTTTAATCATGATAAAATAAAAATTGTTGGTTTCAGTAAAATATCAGTTATAATTTCACTCGTGAGCCCAGTTATTGGCATGCTCACTTCTGGCCTCACCACTCATATACCCATTCCATGTTACTGCTCTCTGAAGGATATAATCAAAGTATCAAAAGTACTGATATCTCGATTTTAATAAATATTCAATACTCCTTTACAGTTTGGTTTATTTTTTGTAATTTCATAAAAAAAAAATGACATAAAACAATGTCTTCAATAAATTTTTATTGTTTGATTTGTTGCTGCTTACATATATAAAATACATGAAAAGTAATGACCTGTCAGGAATAAAAAGTAGTTCCTGTTGTCTATGGTCATTTTGGTGGTGGTTCATCACTACAAAGCTTGACCACGATGACATAACCAGTGGTATACCTTTGGCTTAAAGCCCAGCTAAAACAATATTTCACTGATACTAACAATTATTTATAATTCCAATTATTGCATGCATTTTCAGATGAAATTAAAATTTGTTCTTTCAATGTTTTGATGTTGTTTGTAAGTTGTACATATTTGATACTTTTATTAATCATGTGATTTAAATAATTACCATAATTAGTATGTAAACAGTGACCATGTGACTTATCATGTGATTAATCGTGTGTTACAACAGTCAACATAGATCATGTGACTGGTCATGTGATTTGTTATTTGAAGTTAACATTGATCATGTGTTATAAGATTTGACCATTGTAATGTAAACATAGATCATGTGACTGGTCATGTGATTTGTCATGTGATGAAACTATTGATCATGTGCAATGAAAATTGACTATTTTGATGTAAACATAGATCATGTGATTTGTCATGTGATGTTACTATTGATCATGTGATGTGACAGTTTATGACAGAAACATTGATCATGTGATGTTTATAATGACCATGTTAAGTGATAATATGTTACATATTTATTTATGGAATTCTTTGATGTATTTAAAAAAAATATTATATTGGAACACATGTGTCTTGCTCTCATATTGATGTTTAACTTGCTTTAGTCAAATGCTTTCATGTGATCAATGTTTATGTATTGTCTGTCCAGATTTGTATTTGCTTTGGCTTGCCAAGCTTATAGTTCTCCTTAATTGACCATCAAAGCATGTACTTTCCCTTATAAGATTTGTAAGCTTGCACATTTCGCGTTGGCCTTTCAAATGAATATACTTCAACCTTATAAGATCTTTTTTGTACTTTAAAACTTATAAATAGCACGTAGGCCTTCAAAGCTTATCAATTTCAACAAGGCCTTCCAAGCTGTTATTTTTTTCTGCAAATTATATGTATATATACACTTCACACAGACTATCAAAGCTGACATAGGCCTTTTAGTGAAGTCGATATTGCATAATCAACCACCCCCCACTCCACCCCAAGTAGTATTATTTTCTGTTTAACTAACTGACACATCAATTCTTATTGGTTCAGATTTAGATCAGATTAAGCAGAAGTTACAGACACTGTAGTCTATAAGGTACAGTAGTAAAATGGATTGTATACTAGTTGTGAATTCTTACTGTATTAATTTCAAATCAAAAACATGTTTACATGCTACTGTTTACTTACATGTAGATGGACCAATCTTTAAATGGCCTTTTGTTTTCACAGTTGTGTTTAAGCTATTTAAATAGCTGACATTTTTTTAATAAAGATAATCATGATTCATGACAGAGTTGCCAAAATAATGCACACTTGCTAGATTTCTTACATACTAATACAAAGTCTGATCAGTGTGACCAAGGCTACCCATTGTTTGGCTCCAAGTCAATATTTTATTAACAATGCTTCTAATGATCTTGATTATATGCTTGAGAGGTATGAAAATGCCTTTAAACCCTGTGTTGTGTTTTCACATCTCTTAAGTGTAGTAAAGCAAATTAGGATTGAAGAACTGATTACAGAAACTCAGTAAGTGCAAGATATGTTTAAGTATATAAGTGTGATGAAGGGAGAAATGATACAGATACATAATATAGTAGCATGTAGATAGGTAGTTGTTGTTTATAATCCAGATGTTTTGTTTCTGTTTGTTTGTACCTAGTCAAGTAGTGAATAATTATCTGTACATTCTGTCTCTGATGTGAGAGTAAAACAGTACAAGCCATGTTACCATAGCAACAGTACGGCAATACGCCGGTTGAAAATGGACATACTTGGATTTTCTTCGAAAATTTAAAAAAAAAGAAAAGAAATTAGGAAGTGTTAAATTTATATGGTATTAATAATTTACAAATAAAAATAACATTTAAACAAACTGAATATAGCTTTCACGTAAAAAAAGAACAAAAAATATTAATACATTTTGTTAAGTATTTTTTTAGCTTTTTTTTTTTAAACTCAATTCCCAGCAAAAGTAAGGAGATATGTTGCCTGACTGATCATATTTTGGTATTATATGTCCTTTCCTGATTAGAAACTTAGAATTCCAAATGTATTGTTGATATGACAGTTGCTTTTGATGACAGAAAAGTTGGGAACCTGTTGAAGGGACAGAATGTTTGCTCACGTGTTAAATCAACTTTTACGAAGGGCAAAATACCTACAGGTACTTACAGAGTCCATTAATTTAGACAGGTGTTCGATATTTATAACCAGAGTTGAGGTATTATAACTGGACTTATTTATTTATGCAGTAGTTAGAAACTACACTCGTTATTTGAAACTAATTTTATTTGGATAACTTTATATCTGCGTATGAACGATTTGGTTGAACTTCTATTTAATTATGTTATTACAAAAATGGCCGAAATAGTCTCCAATTGCCGAAACTTACTGACTGAGTATGTAAGAAGCAGCAAGATAATGAATTGAAGGTCACCCATTTTGTTCAAGTGTATATATTCATTTCTAAATATGTAGCTGTGTTATATTTACTATTTTCCTGTACACATATGTTAAGTTTAAACTCTTAGAACATGGTTATGTTTACATATTATGTAACTATGTAACTACTTTTTGTAAGCTTTACTGTTAATTTTTACATATGTGTATGTATTAATTGCCAAGCAGACGTCTTTCTATAATATTTGCTTATCAAATGCTGAAGCTACATTTACCAATATAAAGAATACACCAGATATGATAAAAATGTTAAAATATGGTATTGTACACTAGAGAAAAGTGTTAAGTTATTTTTATGCCCCCGAAAAATATTTTTGGGGGGCATATAGTAATCGCAGCATCAGTCCAGTCTGTCTGTCCGTCTGGTCTTTCGTTTCCGGCCTGTAAATTTATCATGCATAGAGGGATTTTGTTGCTTCTTGCAACAAATGATCAACAGAACATGACGACGTGTCGTGAGTAAGACCTACACCCGTACCTCAAAGGTCAAGGTCACAATTTCAGTTTGTTTGACAACACTTTGAGTTTATGTGAGATTTGGTTTCTGGCCTATAACTTTGTCATGCATAGATGAATTTTAATGATACTTGCTACAAATGATCAACATAACATCATGACATGTTGGGGGGGGGGGGGGGGCATGTGACACTTAACAGTGACATTTCTTGTTGTAAAATATTTTATGATGCTACCGAATGTAATTTCAGTGATATTTTTCACGTTTTTCTATAAAATAGGTAAAACTATACAATAATCCTGGATATTTCACCATCACCAACGTCGTTTACATGATATATATAGGATTTGTTTGGAGACAGGACCATACTTGTTGATCTTTTCTGAGGTGTGTAGGTCTTTTCTGAGGTATGATCTATTCTGAAGTATAGATCTTTCTGAGATTTAGGTCTTTTCTGAGGTGTAGATCTATTCTGAAGTATAGATCTTCCTGAAATGTCAATCTTTTCTGAGGTGTAGGTCTTTTGTGAAATGTTAATCTTTTCTGAGGTATGATCTATACTGAAGTAAAGATCTTTCTGAGATTTAGGTCTTTTCTGAGGTGTAGATCTATTCTGAAGTATATGTTAATCTTTTCTGAGATATGATCTATTCTGAAGTATAGATCTTTCTGAGATTTAGGTCTTTTCTGAGGTGTAGATCTATTCTGAAGTATAGCTCTTCCTGAGATGTCAATCTTTTCTGAGGTGTAGATCTTTCCTGAGGTGTAGATCTTTTCTGATATGTTAATCTTTTCTGAGGTGTAGGTCTTTTGTGAAATGTTAATCTTTTCTGAGGTATGATCTATACTGAAGTAAAGATCTTTCTGAGATTTAGGTCTTTTCTGAGGTGTAGATCTATTCTGAGGTATAGCTCTTCCTGAGATGTCAATCTTTTCTGAGGTGTAGATCTTTCCTGAGGTGTAGGTCTTTTCTGATATGTTAATCTTTTCTGAGGTATGATCTATTCTGAAGTATAGATCTTTCTGAGATGTAGGTCTTTTCTGAGGCATAGATCTATTCTGAAGTATAGATCTTTCTAAGATGTCAATCTTTTCTGAGGTGTAGATCTTTCCTGAGTTGTAGGTCTTTTCTGATATGTTAATCTTTTCTGAGATATGATCTATTCTGAAGTATAGATCTTTCTGAGATTTAGGTCTTTTCTGAGGTATGATCTATTCTGAAGTATAGATCTTTCTGAGATGTCAATCTTTTCTGAGGTGTAGATCTTTCCTGAGGTGTAGATCTTTTCTGATATGTTAAATTTTTCTGAGGTGTAGATCTTCCCTGAGGTGTAGGTCTTTTCTGATATGTTAAACTTTTCTGAGATATAGATCTTTCTGAGGTGTAGATCTTTCTGAGGTGTAGGTCTTTTCTGAGGTGTAGTTCATTTTTGTTCTGAGGTATAGATCTGCTCTGAGATATTGATCGTTTCTGTTCTGAGGCATAGATATTTCTGTTCTGATGTTTAGCGTCTTTAATTTTATATGTAAACATTTGGTCTTTTACTTATTATTTTTTTGAAATTACAAAGTCTGTATATCCAGTTATCAATCATGCAACTGTGTTTTCAAAGCAAAAAACTTATTATACTATCATTTGTGCTAATCTTTACTAATATTTTAATTCTGAAGCTTTTTTGTGATCTGTACATGTATATTTGTTTCAGGAAATTTCCTGTTTTTTTTATTCATTTTGTGAATTAAAGGAGAAAAGTGATAATTCAAGTGTTTTTATTTCAATATCCCAGCGAGTATTGTATACTTTTGAAAATACTTATATAAATAGTAAGTGGGTCTGCAAAAACTACAAGAAATAATCTGCCAAGACAATTTTATTTGAATTGAAATTCAAAATAAAGTAATTTTAATCCTCCTTTTGAAGTCAATTTATTGAGAGTAAGAATCAGCTGATTGATTTGCTTCCTCCCAGAAGTCTGTATATAAGAAGGTAAAAATAAGCTAGCTCACTATTTTACCACCTTAGGTCCCTTGTTGGAACGCCCAGAGAAGGAAAACGTATTTTAAGAGATAATTGATGAATTTCAAAATACTCATGGTGTTTAATATTTGAGTAGTTAGTATTTTGTTGATATGTATATCAAATGTAGTTAAAGTGTAAATCAGTACACTATGCAATGTGTTGAACTGGAAATATTTTCAATTTAAAGCATAAACCATTAGATATGTAATACTAGTCATGGTACCTGTCTGACAGTACTTGTCAGACATTGTAGTTGGCATACATTGTTCTTGTCATAAATTGTTCATGTAAGATGTTGTTCTTGCCAAACACTGTTCTTGTCAGTTGTTCAACTACTAAAAAAAATTCTTGTTTAGTGCAGAAAATGCATTATTGTCCTAAAATAATGTCACAAAAAGCCATCACATATAAAGTCTGTAATATTTATTTAGATCATAGTTAATCATTGTAACACTTTACTTCAGAGAAAGATTATTTGCTTAAAATATTCAGATTCAGGTCCTCCGTGGTCTAAGGCGCCATCTCAAGATCACTTACCTCTCACTGCTAAGGATCGTAGGTTCGAGTCCTGCTCTATCCAAAAACTTTATGTGATAAAGTTTGCCGGTTACTTGCGGAAGGAAAGTGGTTCTACTAAGTCTGAGGTCTTCCTCCACCAGTGAAACTGGATATGCCATATATAACCTGAAATATGTTGAAAAGCCATTAAACCTCATTAAAAAAAAATAATTTGACATTCAATATCATAAACAGAACAAACCAGATATTAAATCAAGTTACTTATGTTTGAATAAGGTTACTAATAACGCAATTCTGTTAACTTGCAGATGTATAAGTGGTGTTTCAATCAATTAAGTAAACAGTATTGTGGTTAACATTGAAATCTATAATCACCCAGGTGGCGGGGGGACGTAGGCTGGTCAACTGCCCTACATTTTAATACCTATTTAAAGCAATGGCAATCTCAGTTAACAGCAGATTTAGATTAATGCACTTGTACTATAACAATGCCTTATATTGTCATGTGACTTTTTACTGTATTTGCACTCTATCGTGCTTAAATGTGTTATTCAATATTGGTGTAACATTCCAAAGATTCAGAGGTAACAACCAAAACTGTATTTCGAGTCAGTCTGAAGATCGGACATTTGGTCACTATATGTGCATGTATGCATACAGCAGAACTTTGTTGACTGAAACACTGATGGCTGGAACATCACATATAGCTTGAACCACTTATTCCTATTTCCATGTATATACATGTACATGTATGATATGATGTCGAACAATATTTGGCTCGAACAACCCTCAACTCCAATTCTTCTGTCCAGTCCCGTCAAAGTACTACTGTATGTAGTTTAACTGTGTATTGAGTCACTCTGTAGACCCAGTTGCATTTTTGTAATTAGTCTCATTTTTCCTCTCACTCTTTCCTGGGACCTAAATTCCTCAATAGTTTAAGCCTGAGATTTAGACTCAGACTCCAGTTGTAAAACTTTTACGATTCAAGTAACTTTTATTAAACAAGCAAATTACTATATTTATTTGCCAAAACAAGCAATTTTACTGATTAATTAACAGAAAATGTTACATAATCACATTTCTTACCCATAAGTGTATGTTTACAGTGTTTTACAAAAATGTAAGATTCGAGTCTGATTTGATTCTCAGACTCAAATTATTGATGAATTTAGGCCAAGAAACTTAACCAGTACTTGAGCATATCCATCTCTGCAAGTAACTGATGACTTTCCCATTCTTGAATCAGCAATGAGAGCCAGGTGGCAATGAGATGCAATTTCATATATCAATCATCACTGAGACTGGCAGGGCAGGGATTTGAACTTACAACCCCTGAATTTAAAGTCGGACGCGCCAGTGACTGAGCTAACTGGGGAGGTGTTAGCTTAACAATCTGTATAAAGGAATATTTACTAATCTTTATCTGTCCAGTACAGTTGAATATCTTTATCTGTCTAGTTCAGTTGCATATCTTATCACTTTGTAGTTTAACATTATATTGGGTAACTACATAGTTCAGTTGTATATCTTTTCACTTTGTAATTTAACATTATATTGGGTAACTACATAGTTCAGTTGAATATCTTATTACTTTGTTGTTTAACATTATATTGGGTCACTACATAGTTCAGTTGAATATCTTATTACTTTGTTGCTTAACATTATATTGGGTCACTACATAGTTCATATTGACAAATCTTTATCTGTCTAGTTCTGTTGTATATCTTATCACTTTGTAGTTTAACTTTATATTGGGTCACTACATAGTTCAGTTGAATATCTTATTACTTTGTAGCTTAACTTTATATTTGGTCACTACATAGTTCAGTTGAATATCTTATTACTTTGTTGCTTAACATTATATTGGGTCACTACATAGTTCATATTGACAAATCTTTATCTGTCTAGTTCAATTGTATATCTTATCAATTTGTAGTTTAACTTTATATTGGGTCACTACATAGTTCAGTTGAATATCTTATCACTTTTTAGTTTAAAATTATATTGGGTCACTACATAGTTCAGTTGAATATCTGACCACTTTGTAGTTTAACATTATATTGGGTCACTTCATAGTTCAGTTGAATATCTGACCACTTTGTAGTTGAACATTATATTGGGTCACTACATAGTTCAGTTAAATATCTTATTTATTTGTAGTTTAGCATTATACTGGGTCACTACATAGTTACGGTGAATATCTTATCACTTTGTAGTTGAACATTATATTGAGTCACTACATAGTTCAGTTGAATATCTTATTGCTTTGTAGTTTAACATTATATTGGGTCACTATACAGTTCAGTTATATATTTAATCACTTTGGAGTTTAACATTATATTGGGTCACTACATTGTTCAGTTGAATATCTTATCATTTTGTAGTTTAGCATTATATTGGGTCACTACATAGTTAAGGTGAATATATTATCACTTTGTAGTTGAACATTATATTGGGTCACTACATAGTTCAGTTGAATATCTTATCACTTTGTAGTTTAACATTATATTGGGTCACTACATAGTTCAGATATATATGTAATCACTTTGTAGTTTAATGTATATTGGGCAAATGTGTAGTTTAGTTGAATATCTTATCACTTTGTAGTTTAACATTATATTGGGTCTTTACATAGTTCAGTTGAATATCTTATTACTTTGTTGCTTAACATTATATTGGGTCACTAGATAGTTCAGTTATATATTTAATCACTTTGTAGTTAAACATATATTGGGCAAATGTGTAGTTCAGTTGAATATCTTATCATTTTGTAGTTTAACATTATATTGGATTACTACATAGTTGAGTTATATATTTAATCACTTTGTAGTTTAATGTATATTGGGCAAATGTGTAGTTCAGTTGAATATCTTATCATTTTGTATTTTAACATTATATTGGGTCACTTCATAGTTCAGTTATATTAAATCACTTTGTAGTTTAATGTATATTGGGCAAATGTCTATTTCAGTTGAATATTTAATCACTTTGTAGTTTAACGTATATTGGGTCACTGTGTAGTTTAGTTGTATGTTACGGTCTCACTACATAGTTGAATTTTGTTCTTTGTTCTATATTAAATAAGGTCTAGGATTTCAATGGTAAAAAGCAAATTCCACATAGAATCTTTTTTAAAGTATTTTGGTAGGTTGTACACGTTATATTTTTTTTTAAAGAGGGTGCAGTGACACCCTGAGCTTTTTTGAAAAAAGAATTCCTCAAATGCTCATAAATACATGCATATGTTGAAATCCTATAAAAATCCTTTTTTAACATCAGTGATGTCTTATTGCAGTATCTGCTATGCCAACTTTTGCTCTACTCATCTGCAGCAAGAAATCACAACCACTATGAACCATTTTGATAATATTGCATAACCAAAGAACAAAGGCCTTTTTTTTTAAGCGTAAGAATCTTGCTACCATGGGAAAAAAGGAGCATAACTGTGTAGTGAGACTTTTAATCACTTTGTAGTTTAATGTATATTGGGTCTCTGTGTAGTTTAGTTGTATGATTAATCACTTTGTAATTTAACTTATATTGGGGGCACTATGTAGTTGATTTGTATATTTAATCACTTTGTAATTTAAACATATATTGGGACACTGTGTAGTTTAGTTGTATGATTAATCACTTTGTAGTTTAATGTATATTTGGACACTGTGTAGTTTAGTTGTATGTTTAATCACTTTGTAGTTTAATGTATATTGTGTCACTGTGTAGTTTAGTTGTATGATTAATCACTTTATAGTTTAACATATATTGGGTCACTGTGTAGTTTAGTTGTATGATAAATCACTTTGTAGTTTAACCTATATTGGGTCACTGTGTAGTTCATTTGTATGATTAATCACTTTGTAGTTTAACATATATTGAGTCACTGTGTAGTTTAGTTGTATGATTAATCACTTTGTAGTTAAATGTATATTGGGTCAATGTGTAGTTTAGTTGTATGATTAATCACTTTGTAGTTTAATGTATATTGGGTCACTGTGTAGTTTAGTTGTATGTTTAATCACTTTGTAATTTAACGTATATTGGGTCACTGTGTAGTTCAGTTGTATGTTTAATCACTTTGTAGTTTAACTTATATTGGGTCACTGTGTAGTTCAGTTATATGTTTAATCACTTTGTAGTTTAATGTATATTGGGTAACTGTGTAGTTTAGTTGTATAGTTAATCACTTTGTAGTTTAACTTATATTGGGTCACTGTGTAGTTCAGTTATGTTTAATCACTTTGTAGTTTTTACTGTGTAATAGGTCACTGAGCAGTTGAGTTGTATAATTATATAACACTGTAGATTAACTGTATATTTGGGTCATGCTGTAGCTATCCAGGCAGGGCTGCAGTAGAGTCAAGGAGAATACCATTGGTGAAGGAAGAATAAAAAAAAACATTTTTCTATATTTCAACAAATATATTTAGCACTTTCGCATGATCATATTACATGTTTCATAGTAACCATGGTGAAAATAATTTACTTTTATACATACTGGTCTACATAAACAATGAACACGATAACATAACCTAAAAGTATCCTTGACAACTGTCCCAAGGTTTACCATCATGACGAACATTAAATGTGTTTCTAGCGGAATTTCCATAACTCCAATCATTTCTTTATTTACCAGGAATTTTCGCTGAATTCAACAAACTGACAGCTACCAGTCATGTGACAGAATTTGATCATGTGACATTAGGAGATTGTCGTAAAATTCCAGGTAAATAGAAGAAAGTTCTGACTAATGGAAAAACCTACCAGAGACGCATCCAGAACACAAGTACAACCATTTTAATTGTATTTAAAATGTTACTATACATATTTCAACACACATATATATACAATCATGAACTCGGTATCAATAAAAATACTGCCCTACAATTGAAGTAACAAAATTGCCTAAATTTGTAGTCAAACTATATGTTATATGTGAACTATTCACAAATTAATAGACGGTTTAATATATACCGGTATTTAAACTTTGGAGTTTTACTTATTGAGAATACAAAATTGTGTAAGTTACATTTATAAGTAAATAATGCACATATCAAAACTCTGTTATTGTAAAAATAACTTTTCACTGACGGTGAAAATAAATTCAAAGAAGCGTCCATACCTAACTTTCCAGTCACTAACCATCGTAAAGATGCACAAATGCTATCTTTTGCTAAATTGTGATAAAATATTTTTTAGTCTCCCTTTTTTGGTGAGACTGCATCTCTTCATGCCCTGCCCATTACTTAAAAACTGACAAATGTGAAGTCTTGAAAGTTTAATATTATTTTAGTCTGCTTTATTTTTGGTGAGATTGCATCTCTTAATGACGTGCTAAATCAAATGTCTGAAATAAAAAATTCGACTCCAGACATAGTTTTTGTTACTAAGATAATCTAATATTCCTGTACATTGCAGTACACAAAAATATCACAATATAACATAGATGTACATATGAAGTGTAACAACAATATTATTACACTGCAGTGTCCTTATAACATAGATGTAGATATGAAGTGTAACAACAATATTATTACACTGCAGTGTCCTTATAACATAGATGTAGATATGAAGTGTAACAACAATATTATTACACTGCAGTGTCCTTATAACATAGATGTACCTATGAAGTGTAACAACAATATTATTACACTGCAGTGTCCTTATTATAACATAGATGTACATATGAAGTGTAACAACAATATTATTACACTGCAGTGTCCTTATAACAAAGATGTACATATGAAGTGTAACAACAATATTATTACACTGCAGTGTCCTTATAACATAGATGTACATATGAAGTGTAACAACAATATTATTACACTGCAGTGTCCTTATTATAACACAGATGTACATATGATTACGATCTATTTTTAGAATAGTGATTTCGTTTCAATTTCACCAATCCCGTAAAACATCTTTTTTGGTGAGATTTAGTTACAAATTCACTTATATTTTATTTAAAGACGTACATGTATTTACCCTATGTAATGGGACAATGAATTTTATTATATTTTCAAAAATATGATACTGTATACGGTGCATAGACATACAAAATTTACTGTATTTAACCTATGTATTTGGACGAAATTACCAAAGTTATCCTATGAATTGGGAAAGTAAAATTTTTTTTTTTAAAATAATATGTATTGGGACAGCAAAACATTGAATTATTTGTTACTGTTCCAATACATAGGGTAAATACAGTCATGATTATGAGATGCTTTGTACTCATTTTAACCCTTTACTTCATATAGACGCCTTTGGACACCTCTAATATAGACGCCTTTGGACACCTCTAATATAGACGCCTTTGGACACCTCTAATATAGACGCCTTTGGACACCTCTAATATAGATGCCTTTTGGACACCTCTAATATAGATGGCTTTGGACACCTAATACAGAAGGCTTTTGAATTATTGGTTGATTTATGTTTATATTAACTGACAGAGTGGAAAACAGTGCAGGAAGTGTTCAGATTGCTCGTTACAAGCAATCTGAACTCTTCCTGCACTGTTTTCAAAGGCTTTCTGTGATTGGTACGGAAAATGTGTATCTATGGAGTAAAGGGTTAAATTTTTTATTTTAGGTAATATTAATAGTTTTTTCCAAATATACTACCTTTAGATTAAAGTTTTTAAGGAATACACATTTTTGTGCAAGTCTAGTGACTTCAATTGGAAAATATAATTAATCAATTCACAAATAAGAATTGGTAGCATATGCTTGTGTAACAATGTGTTTCTGTACAATTTTCAATATCTATTGATTAACATTTGATATTAGTTTAATTATAGTTCACATAACTGAGGTATAAACGAATGGCCCTGATTAATTGCTCCGATCTAGAAATAATTTAAAGTCAATATGAAAATCAAATATTTCAAACAAATAATCTAAATAAAGTACTCAATACGTTTACAACCATCATAATGGCGAATTGTACTTTTTTTTGTTAACTTTTTTGGGGAAAAGAAACATACAAAATCCTTCAACTATGTAGTTTAAATTTATTGATTTCACTTCGCTTGTGAAACAAGTTCTTACAACTTATACAAATCACGCTCAAAGTCTTCCTGGCTAGTACCAGTACTAAGCATAAGCAAATAAAAAGTGTTTTGCTCAAGGACAACACACATAGCTGTGGTGGAGGATCTAACCCATAACCCTCCGATCATGGTTCCATGTTCTACCACTAGACCATGTGCACCACATTTTATTGAATAAAATTGCTTCAAATATGTCCCTCTATTCTCAACTTGCTAGCCTAATACAGAAAGGGTCAACTATCTGTTTGTTTCTTTAATTCAACACCTGAAGGGTATCAACTGAACAATCCATACCGAAGACAAAGGACAGCAATGCAACTTCCTTTTGCATTAGTTTCATGGTCAAGCGTGATATTGGTGATTTCAAATCTGGATCGTTGTCAAAATTATAATAAAACCAGATAGAATTTGTTGAGACAGTGAAATACTTTAAAGCTGTAGTTGCAGTTACCTGTTAATAGTAATTAGTAATCACAGATACATAAAATTGGCAAAACACTTGGCACTGACTAGTCTATATGACACTTGAAACACTGTTAACATGTATGACATAATGTCCCATGTATGTCTGTCATATGAAATACATGTGAAACACTGTATACAGAAAAACATATGAAATAGTGTATACAGAAGTACACGTGAACCACTGCACACAGAAGTACACATGAAACATTGTATACAGACAAATTTGTGAACCCCTGTATACAGAAAAACATGTGAAACACTGTATACAGTACATGAGAACCTATGTATACAGAAGTACACATGAAACACTGTATACAGTACATGAGAACCTATGTATACAGAAGTACACATGAAACACTGTATACAGAAAAAACATGTGAACCACTGTATACAGAAGTATATGTGAACCTATGTATACAGAAGTACACATGAAACACTGTATACAGAAGTATATGTGAACCTATGTATACAGAAGTACACATGAAACACTGTATACAGAAGTATATGTGAACCTATGTATACAAAAGTACACATGAAACACTGTATACAGTACATGAGAACCTATGTATACAGAAGTACACATGAAACACTGTATACAGAAGTATATGTGAACCTATGTATACAGAAGTACACATGAAACACTGTATACAGAAGTATATGTGAACCTATGTATACAGAAGTACACATGAAACACTGTATACAGAAGTATATGTGAACCTATGTATACAAAAGTACACATGAAACACTGTATACAGTACATGAGAATCTATGTATACAGAAGTACACATGAAACACTGTATACAGAAAAACATGTGAACCACTGTATACAGAAGTACACATAAAACACTGTACAGTCAAACCTGTACTAACGGTCACCTGTTATAAGCAGCCACCTGCCTTAAGCAGCCAGTTTCAGACCCTCTCGTCGAAATTTACTATGTAATTTAACTGCAATAGGCGGTCACCTGGTCGACGCGGCCAGGGGCCATTATTTTTGGTCACAAATGCATTAAAAACCTCCTAAAACGGCCACCAAATGAACAAATTTTACCGTAAAATATCGATTTTGGCATATAAAAATTTCATTACGGCCACAGAATTAATATTTAATTAAAGTACTAAAAAAACCCAAATAAATCAAATAATTATAATATATCTTTAATTTAAAATAAGTTTCTTTTAGTTTAAACTTTCTTAATTGGCTGTAAACAAACCAAACAAAGCTGTTATTGTGTTCTACATAATCGCCATTTTTCCGACTCAAACCAAACAAAGCTGTTATTGTGTTCTACATAATCGCATTTTTTCCGACTCAAACACGAGTGTAGTGCGTGATAATTTTCACATCTCTATTTTTAGCTCGGGTAATTGGTAAAATAGACAGATCAAAGTGTTTTGTGTAAACACGTTGACTGTGAAAAAGTCAGCATATAAAAAGATTAAAGAAGCTAACATTTTTGAGACGATAATTAGAATGGCAGTTTGTTCGTGCTTTTAACGAACGATAAGGAATTAACTCATTAACTTCACACTTGTAAAAAGCATTAATTGTGGAAAAATATAAAATTTGGAAATGTTTTATTGTGACTTATATCATAAATGTTTTGATTGACAGCGTGTTAACAATGCCACCAAAAACGGAAGTGTTTGACTTTGGATGAACGTGTTGAGGTTGTGAAATTGTGCCAATATACAAAAATACTTCGCTAATCTGGGTGAAAATTGATGACCCTGTAGTAGGCAGCCACCCGTTTTAAACGGCCAATTTGGCCCTTTCCCTTGGCTGGCTGCTTAAGACAGGTTTGACTGTATAGAGAAAAACATGTGAAACACCGTATACAAAAGTATATGTGAAACCACTCCTTATAGAAATACATGTGAAACACTGCTTACAGAAATGTAAAACACTGTATACAGAAAAAAATGTGAACCATGGTTTACAGAAATACATGTGCAACACTTCTTACAGAAATACACATGAATCACTGTTTACAGAAATACATGTGAAACAC
Source organism: Panopea generosa (assembly GCA_029582155.1). Taxonomy (NCBI): domain Eukaryota; kingdom Metazoa; phylum Mollusca; class Bivalvia; order Adapedonta; family Hiatellidae; genus Panopea; species Panopea generosa. The sequence goes on from CM055894.1 coordinate 88,288,608, forward strand.
TGCTTACAAAAATATGTGAAACACTGTTTACAGATATATGTGAAACACTATTTACTGTAATATGTGACACACTGCTTACATATACGACTTTTGGTCACATTTACAACATGTGAATCCCTGTGCACATGTATTTTAACATGTAAGACACTTGTGCACATAAAACACTGTACCAACGCATGCACCGTATTCATAAAAGACTCGAGAAACACTGTTTACATTTAACATGTATAACATATTTGCAGTGAAACACTGCATATATGCATACACCATATTTATAATCACAGGTGAAACACAGTTTACATAAAATACATCTATTACAGGTATGACGTGATTCATGTTAACCACTGTATACATGAACACATCAGATTCATAAATAACTTGTAAAACACAGTTTATAAACACATCATATATAAATGACATGTGATTAACAGTTTATATGTATGACATATGAAATGAGTATGTCATTTAAAACACAGTTTACACGCATGCTGTTGACACAAAGTGTTCATAAATGATACATATATGCTAAACACTGTATTCCATGTTACATGTATGACATATGGACTGTTTATACAAATTACACCTAAAACGACACCTATGTATGCATGTACACCATAAATTATACTATATAACATGTCCATCAAGTTGACGTTTACTAGATTATATACATGAAGCATATATATCCAAAAATGACATGGCATTAACAGGAACAAATATTCATAGAATTAATGAATAAGGGGTTTACAGCGTACCAACATATTATAGGTTAATCAACGCCAACAGGAAGGAAAATTCCAGGTCCACTCTACATGTACAATAACAACAAATTAACGTATAGATAAAAAACCATCAACAAATGAATATGCAGAATGAACCTGGAATCTTGATACCTGCAGAACTGCAGAGTTTCAGCAAATTCTACCACCTTTTTCAAATTGTCGCTTCTTACGACATAGTTACATGAGCCAGTGATCCTATTCTTGTCATCATTCATTCAGCTCCATGGAGCCACACAGGGGCTGGTAATTTAATCACAATAGTGAACATGATAAAACTGATAAAATGAAAGCGACAACTATTCGGAGGAGTCCTACCTCTCTACAGAGATCGACAGTGATTTTATTCTTAGTCGGAACCACATGGGCTACAACTATTCAAAGCTCAAACATGGAAATAAAACATTAAGATTGTTCCTAGAATGTTCGCACTCACAATTTTTTGGAAAATGTATTGATATTAGAGTTTTAAGTTTTGTATGTGACCAGTATATTCTAAACATAATCAAAATATTTTAAATAACTTAAAAACACTCAAAATCTCAGTATTTCAATTTAATATACATAAAAAAAAAAAAGTTAACAAGAAATGGTTATACACATTCATGAAAAAAAAACAAGTTGTTCTTTAATAAGGAATGTATGGGGAAAGGTGTTTTTACCCAAAACTTAAGTTTACAAGACTTACAGAGAGCCACAATTTTAGAATTCTAAATCAGAGAACTTCAGATGAAATTTAATTGTTCATTTTTAATCAGTACATCAAAAACCTGTTACTCCATTTTATGAGCCTTCTTTTAGCTTTTTTATCATATTGAATTAATTTAAAGTACTCAAGAAACAAAATGTTTGTTTTTTCTGTTGGTTTATTTCTTTGCTTTGTTAATTAACTAAGTTTTGAGTATGATGCCAAATTTAAAAAACAATTTTCGAGAAACAGAGTATAAGCCAAGGAAACACCTGCGACACCTGCCATTTAGAATTTCGGTCCAGTCCTTCAGTTTCATATAGCTTATTTCATTCCCAATTCCTAATCACTTTTGAATGCAATTTTCTACTTAAACACTTTCTTTTACGAACTATTAGTATATATATTTTTTTTTTCAAAAGAACATAATTATAATTTGAAATTTTTTGGTAAAAGCTACCCACACCTTTTTGGTCAATACATTAACTAAAAAATACAGTTTCTAAATAATTACACAAGTCTGCTCTATGGCAACAGGTACAAAATACACTATCAAATTATGTCTTAAATAAAAAGTGAACAGAACATAGATTGCAAATAATCAGGCTATAGTGTTTATAAATTACAAACAATTGTCTCATTAGACTTTATCAATGTAATGATTACAAAAGTGAATGATATACTTGACAACAACCAAACTATACCAAATGTACCTGTGTGATAAACATACGACAGCTGAATGCAAACCGGTTGTTTCTCCACAAGTTTCTCCGATATCTATATTTACACTATTTTATCTATTTTACAATTTTTTCACAGGTGATACACTTTCATTGCTGTCAAGCGTTTATAAAAAAACTGCCAAAACAAAAGTGCAGATTAATGAATCTGCACAAACACAGATAAACAAATATCACATTTATCCTTAATGGGAAAACTCTCTAATAAGTGCACCACCATGTTTTTTATTCGTAATTTTATAATTATTTTCACAATTTTAAACCTTTATAAGCATTTCTTTGACAACCAGTTCTTATAGATCCTAACAAATATGAAAGTCATACTATTGATTGAATATGAAGTGTCATTTTTATGCCATCGGGGGCTATCAGATGATCGGTTAACCTAACCACTGTTTCCTGGGATCCTGAAAGATTAACCAGTACCCAAGCACACCCAATCCCCGATAGTAACTGATAATTTTCCCACTTGAATCAGCAGTGAGAGAAGAATGTTAATTAGACACAATGTCGTATATCAATGGAGACAGTTGCCGTGCTGGGATTCAAACTCGTGACCCCTGGATTGATAGTCAGACACATAACTGACTGAGCTAATGGGGCCTCGACATTAAAAAATAATTGTTCACAATGTTAATGCAGAAAATACTTTATATTCATTTCAGGTGATGCATAAAATCTAGGCGTGTGCACACACACGTTCTAGTTTGGTATTTAAGTGAAATAAATATTATCGCTAGTTACAAAACTTTTGTGCAAATAACAGAATAAATACGATACTTGTGAGCCCCGGCAGTAACCCTGATCTTGGAAAGCAATTGTTTGTATAACAATACAAGCATTTGAGGAATGATGCAACTATGGAATAGTAAAGAGCAAGCTTTCACAGAGGTCATCACTGAATACACATTTGACCTTTCATCTGTAAAATCTGTGAGATATAAGCATGAAAACGATTTAAATCAGTTTCTGATTAATGGTTATGAGAATTTATTTTTAAGAAAGATATTGTCTGTTGGCAAACAAAAAGCTTCAAGTTTCATTTTTTTTACTCAAACTAAAGATAGACGACATTATATACATCATGCAAACTTGCAATTGAAAAGTTACAAAAACTACGACCTTATGTATATTGCTTAGGTCTACATAATTTCTAGCTATACCTTTTAAGTTACCTATGAGCTTAAAAAGAAAGCAAAACCATACAGTTCTATCGTGAGTAGGAATAGAAAATGGCTACCTGTAAAACATTAGAATGATGCATTGATATTTGGTACAGTTGCAATTGAACCAACATAACTTGACTGAATAAATAAAAAAATTCATAACAAATATAAAATGGATCTTTCCTTGAAAATATTCCCTTTTAACAAAAATTCAAATTGACAGTGATTATATACCAAATCATAGAGGTGACTTTTTTCTGTTTAACCCTTTACTTCATATAGATGCCTTTGGACAACTCTAATATTGAAAGCATTAATTCACCACGTATCAGCAATGGGTGAATTATATTTATATTAACTGAAAGAGTGGAAAACAGTGCAGGAAGTATTCAGATTGCTTGTCACAAGTAATCTGAACTCTTCCTGCACTGTTTTCAAAGGCCTTCTCTGATTGGTGCGGGAAAACGTGTATTTATGAAGTAAAGGGTTAAAGTAATCCTATAAATAATTATTCATCTGGAAGGTCAAATGGACAGATTATGCTGGTTCAACTATAACATTTGACTAAAATAAAAACAAAACCCGTCTTGAAAACATAAAACACATAGTGGAATACTTAAAAAGACTAAATAATTACATATGATATTAAACTACATATGGAACTGAACTGTGATTAGTTTATGTCCCACACCCTAAATGCACTCTTTTAACACAGGGGTTAAACATAATCCCTTTTTTCAATGAAAATGATTGTAATTTCATAGTTGCATAAATGCACTATGAAATGATGAAAGCTTTACAGTGACCATGATTTGAGACTGGTTCCACTGTTAACTGCATCTATATAGCTTCCAAAATATCATTGGAGACTGGTTCCAGTACAAACTGCATATTACTTTCATAATACCACTGGAAACTTGTTCCAGTACTAAATGCATAAAACTTAATATTTTGTCAGTAAATGAATTATTGATGACCACAACTGAAATTGAATTTAAACTTAAAAGGCATGCTGGTATGTTAACCCAGAGAGATGACTGTCAGAACAAAAGCAAACCAACACACATGAGACAATTCTGTTTGTTTCTCAACTATCAAATCTGAAAAATTGAAAAACATGCAGCCGACCTTAATAGAGTTCAACTGTGCACCAACATGCCTGTTAGCATATCTTATAACTTCAAATAAGATAAATATTATATTTAACCCATCATTTTATTGAACAATATACAAAAATAATTGACTTGGAACTTTCACTCTTGTAAAATCACAGATTCTGCAAATCATGTTAGACACCATTTGAGGTCACATTGGTCCAAACTTCATTGCCAAGAAACTAATCACAAAAAATGTTAAGATTCACAATGCAGACTTTGTTTGAAAGGAATGTCAATAAACTATGTTAAAAATGTACGACTTCAAACAATATTAAAAAGTTACTCTAACCTGGCATAAAAGTAAGAAAATTTACCATTCTTTTCAAGTAAGCAAACAGTCCAAACCATATTATCATCTCCATAATTAAACAACATCCTAATTACCATTAATTAGATCGCGTTTTTGTCAGAATTATTTACTGCGCAAGAATGCAACAATACACATAATAAAATGAAATGTATCCATTTAATTAACTGAAAAGAAGTATTTAGCTTGCCAGTTAGCACAATTAACGCTTTACTCCATAGTTACGCATTTTCCCGCACCAATCACAGAAGGCCTTTGAAAACAGTGCAGGAAGAGTTCAGATTGCTCATAACAAGCAATCTGAACACTTCCTGCACTGTTTTCCACTCTGTCAGTTAATATAAACATAATTCACCCAATTTTCAAAAGCCTTCTATATTAGAGGTATCCAAAGGCGTCTATATATGAGGTGTCCAAAGGCGTCTATATGAAGTAAAGGATTAAGAACATTTGGCAATCTTAATTTACTTTGATATCATATTTATGTATATACAACTTTGATATCAGAATGACTACATGTACTTGTATGTGTAGCTATACACATATTTATGTATATACAACTTTGATATCAAAATGACTGCTTGTATGTGTAGCTATACACATATTTATGTATATACAACTTTGATATCAAGATGACTGTTTGTATGTGTAGCTATACACATATTTATGTATATACAGCTTTGATATCAGATGACTGCTTGTATGTGTAGCTATACACATATTTATGTATATACAACTTTGATATCAAAATGACTGCTTGTATGTGTAGCTATACACATATTTATGTATATACAACTTTGATATCAAGATGACTGCTTGTATGTGTAGATATACACATATTTATGTATATACAACTTTGATATCAAGATGACTGCTTGTATGTGTAGCTATTCACATATTTATGTATATACAACTTTGATATCAAGATGACTGCTTGTATGTGTAGCTATACACATATTTATGTATATACAACTTTGATATCAAGATGACTGCTTGTTTGTGTAGCTATACACATATATATGTATATGCAACTTGCTATCTTTGCATAATTACTTACATAAATAGGTTAATCTTTTACTTTCATCAGACTACAACTTTCCAAAAACAACTGGCTTGATTGGCAAAAGATAAACAGAGGTCAGCAACAACAACAGAGGTAAGAGGGAAAAATGTTCAACCTTAAGACCCTTGTTCCAAAATGACTTATGCGCAACGTACATTTAAGACTTTGATGTATAAACAGTAGTTACTCAGGGGTGTTTGTTTTGTTAAAGTCCACTAATCCCATAAGACTGCCGACCAATAAAATATACTCGCCTTAAGTGAAATTTGAATGTCTATGTAAATACACGACAGTTCATGTATCAAGTATCAGAAGTTTGCATGTCAGTAAATTACCTGCCTTTATAATTAAAATTAAAACATTAAAACCGTTTTAAAGTCACATAAAAACTAATTTTTATTGATTTTTTAATAAATAATGTTTGTTGCTGACTCAAATTCAATCTTATGTTATTCATATGACTAGCTAGGTACCCATTGGGGATTAAATGTATGGTATGTAATTTTACATGTATTTTTGTTGCTAAACTTATTTTATTCAGTATAATACAAAGTTTTCATCTTGCTATGAAACAAACACGACATAATAATCTGATATGCTGCAGGACATACTATACTGAAAAACAAAAAGAAACAACATAATTCTAAGTGTCATAAAACCATACCAAGTCCATGGAGGGAAGTAATACCAATGGATTATTTACTGCAGGATGGTACACCAGTAAATACGAAGTGTTTCCATTCCTTAGAAATAACACAAATGCCTGTGCACAAGTGCCTGTACACAAATGCCTGTACACAAGTGCGTGTACACAAATGCCTGTACACAAGTGCCTGTACACAAATGCCTGTACACAAGTGCCTGTACCTCACTGACAGGTATCGTTTCTGTATGAAGCATGTGCACCGATCAGGCTGAAAAAATCTGTGCAAAATGTTTTACATAGACATGTAATATCCTGGCACGTTATAATTTGAAATGGCTCATTTGGTCGTCACGAAGGATATAAAGTGTTTGTGACTGTGGTATGGTTTTATGACCCTTAGAAATATGTTGTTTGTGTCGTTCAGTATACATGTTAGTATAAATGGACTTAACAGTGAAAGCATATGATTATAAAATATAACCATGAACCCGTAACTGTCTTAATGTCTGTATCAGGTTTCAATGCTTTAAATCTAGGTACGTTTAACCATTCCTTTATTTAGACTAGAAGACAAACAATGCATATCTTGGTAAGACTGCTAAGGTGAGTGACCCGCAGGCTGACCGCGGTCCACATTGTTTGTATTGCTATCACTGATGTGCACAACTAACTAAAGGAGATGAAATATTCATCAAGGGGGATAACTCCATGTGACTCAAAATATTCAAAATACCATGACATTGAATGTCCGACATTTCTTCTCAATTTTTACAGATATGACTGTATGAGGAACTAATAAAACATTGAGCACTTTAAATAACATTTTTTAAATTTAAAACTATTAAGTACGATAGAGTTATCCCCCTTTAAAAATAATATAAGTGACTGTTCAAACTTAACAATACAATAACATGGCAATGAAAGTGAAGTTGACAATGTCATACAATAATTATATTCCTCGAGACATTAAACGTCACTTTAAGGAATCTCCAAGGCTAAGTTTTTTATTATATAATGAACTTATCTTCTATTTAAATGATTTCATCATGCTTTTCTGTTTTCCCTTGTAACACTATTCACAATTTAAAGTAACTGCAACATGAGAGCTCCATGCAAAACTAGCCTATCTACCTTCTTAGTTTATATTGAATTAGAGCAGTTTTGCACTAAGACCTTGTGTTACAGTTCTACATCCATGTATCCAAAATGTATTTTTAATTTACAAAACCAAACCAAAAAATTCATTATAAGGACCAAAAAAAAAAAAATCATTATTTTCTTTTCTTTTTTTTTTTAACAAATATTTTTCAAGTTCCCATACTCTATTTATAATTCAAACCAATCAATTAACCATTGACTGAATCTGTAAATAAAAAAAAATTGATTAGACAACAGAGCTATCCGCTGTTTTAAAAAGTATCCTTTACTACAATATGGAGATTAAAAAAACTTATAAAAAATAAATAATTGTTGAAATGAACATAAAACATAAAAACTAAAATACAAAAGTTTGTTTATATTTTTTGCTAAATAACTGTTTAACGTTGGGTATACCCTTTCTTACATGACAAGCAAAATATAAACTTAACAGAGCTAATGAATGGCCTGGTGAGATGAGGCATAATGGCTACGACATATCCATAGATGAATCGTCCATATTGACGGCCACATTAAATGAAGTCATATAACTATTATTAGTGAAGGACTGCGTGACGTCCGTCATTCCTGTATCTTTATTACTGTGAAACAGTTGCTGTTGTTGAACACTTCCGTCATCACAATTCTGTCGAATAAAATTATCCATCGTATAACTGCCTTGACACTGACCGTCATTATAAAACGTCTGCATCCCTGTGCCATCTAACTGATAAGAGAATTGGTTATAGTCCACTAATTCTGACATTGGCTCTATTTCACTTTCCTGCTTTTGCTGTGGATTAAAGTTAGTGAATTCTGAATGATCTTCGCTTCCAAACATCCCTTCACTAAAGTTTTGCATGTCCTGACCTTCGTTTTCTTTAATGGCACGTTGCCATGGCAACAATTCTGAATTAAGCTGTTCCGGCAAGACCGGCTGCTGTTGTGCTAGTTTGTATGACACTTTACGGATGATTCCTGATTGGTTGCCATATACGGAATCACCTCCCTGCGTGTGGACTAGAACATTATTACGTGAGACATTGACACTGTTTTGATAGAGATAGTTTTCTGTGGCGCTGTTGTTAACTGTTTGGTGACTAGAACTGGCCGGTGGTGCATAAAGAACGCTGACACCGACCTGTGTTGACTGATCCAACTGTAACTGCTGCATCTGGTGGTGTAACTGCGGGTTTGTTGCTGTACCAGAAACGAGTAAATTTGCTGTGCTGTTTGGATTCCCAGCATGCTTCTGGTGGTATGACTGTCTTTTCTGTTGCAGACGGTGATGCAGCAACTGCTGCTGTAATGGTTTTGATGACTCTCCGAATATCGGCTGTTGCTGCATGCTGTCATGACTCACCACGCGGTCCATTTGCTGCTCAACTTGCATACTCTGTTTCATGGCCAGCAACCGTGCCGGTTGCATGTCAAATGTTTCTGATGGCAGGCTCATACGTTTCATAAGAGGTCTAGGTGGTCGCTGCTTCTGTTGCAACTGGTTCTCACCAGAATACTGTAGAATGTTGGAACCGGACCCATCCTCGCTCTCTTCTTGCAGTAAGTTACTAGGAGCCATTTTCATACCGTAAACATTTTGAAACTGTTGATGTTCTGGTCGTAACTCCGTCATACCCGGACATCTCATGCCTTCTTTTAATTTCTGATGGAATGCAATGATTCCCTGTGCCATAAGTCCATCTGATGCACGGCGACCTTCTCTAAAATCCACCGGAGAGGTATTTAGACTTCGATCTTGAACCTGAGCGGACTCTTCAATGTTTGGACAAGGCAAATTTTGTGGTGCACCGACACCCATAACTGGGAACGTTTGCGGAATATTTGATTGAACAGAAATCGTTGCCTGTCCACTTAAACACGGAAATCCAATATTTTGTCCCCCACCAAAACCACTACTTAGACTAGAAATTAAATCGGCTTCTAACGATGAGTCAAAACTAGTAAACGGAGATCCCCCTGAACTGTTGCCTATTGAAGCTATACTCGTATTACTAAGTTGTGAAAAATCACCAAATGCAGAACTAGGGATCAGCCCTGTTGAGCTCGGGATCAACCCAAGTCCAAAACCGTCTTTTACGAATGTCTGACCATTGTGAGTAGTAATCTCTTCTCCATCTCGGCTGTCCATGATGTCAGCCTCGACACCCTCATCTATCGACGTAGTAATCATCCTTTGCACAGTTTTTCCACATTGCTCTGGGACAATGTCCTGCAAACACACAGACACACCAGGTGTCGGCATCATTTCAAGGTCACGTAAAAATAGTTCATGCTGATTCTGTTGAGAGATTGCACTTTCGACCGATTGGCCAAACTGTTTTATTCCGATAACTTGCGGAGTCTGTTGATTGGGAGCTATGCGTAATATTGCCTGCTCCGCTATAGTACTAGGTCGTCTTTTACGACAGTCTATTCTGTTATCGACAGGGAAACTACTGCGATGAAGTCGTAATCTTTCAAGGAGAAGGTAGTAAATTGCTGTATAGTGATCATAGGCATCATTCTTTAGGGCCTGCAATTTATAATTAGAAATTTATAATTACCAATAAGCACTGTCGTCACCAACCATAGAAAAACGTAACAGGAAATATATCGGGAATTTTACAAAATTTTAGAAATAACAAAAACATTTGATAGATCATGCTGAGCTTTTTATGCCGTGAGGATATCTGTTAAAACATAAACAAGAGGCCCAAGAGGGCCTGAGGACGCTCTACTGACTCATAGTGGCCATAGCACTTTTTGAAATTCTCTTATGCAATAGAAATATCAGGGCAGTGTCATTTTTAACCCTAGGGACACCATTTGAATAAATCTATCAAAACTATAGTTGGTCATCATTAGTACATAAACATTTTAAAAATCTGTCGGGCCGTTCATGAAAAGAAGATTTTTTAAGTTTTGGACTATTTTTAGTAATGGCGGCCATCTTGAATTTCAGATAAAAAAAAAATGTTCTGTATAGTCTCCTATGCAACAAAAACATGCATGTGAAGTTTCAAAATCATTTCCATTTAAAAAAAAAAAATATATTATTATGACGTGTCCCCTAATTGAACCCTCGGGGCGGGGTCATATTTAACCCTAGGGACACCATTTGAACAAATCTAACAATACTATAGTTAGTCATCATTACTACATAAACATTTTGAAAATCTGTTGGTCCGTTCATGAGAAGAAGATTTTTTAAGTTTTGGACTATTTTTAGTAATGGCGGCCATCTTGAATTTCAAATCGAAAAATAAAATCTTCTGTATAGTCTCCTATGCAACAGAAACATGCATGTGAAGTTTCAGTTTAATTGGCCTAGTAGTTTCAGAGAAAGTGCTGCTAACAGACGACAGACAATGGACGACAGACAACGCGCCATTGCATAAGCACTTCTGGCCTTTGGCCAGTAGAGCTAAAAATAATATAATGAAAAGGGATTTCCTAACTTAATATTTGCCCAGACTAGATTTATATAAATCTGCCCATAATTACAATAATTTTTATGATGTAGTCTGTGAGTTACGTGACTTCAATTTGATTTCTGTTTGGTCGGTCATACTAAAATGATATACGTGGTACTGTAATTCTGGTAAATGAAAGCATGTTATGGGCCCCAAATTTTATAATATTTATGCACAATTGCAATAATTAATGAGTTTTATATAAAATCACTTATAATCAATTAACATATCGCTAAAATTTGCTTTAATACCGTATCATTTGTTTAAATATCCTACCACCAGGCATTGTTTGACAAAGACGATAGTGAAATACTAATCATTCGAAATACTTGGATTTTTACCTTCAAATCAGTGTCCAGTACTACAACTGAAACCTAAAAATATTATGAATTTTTGGCTAAAAGGTTAAAAAGAGTACTAGGAAAGTGCCTTTCCATACAAAGTTTTTTATGTTCGACACGAAAAAAACACACAATCTTGCCAGAGTCTCGTCAGATTGTATTTTCTTAGCCTCACCAGATATCTTACATGGAGAAATTAAACTGAGTATTTTCTATATACTTGTTTATATTCAGAAACATATAAACCCGTCGTTTCTGGTTTCATAATTATGTAGATTTTATTTCAACTGAGCATAATTTGTTTCTTATTTGTTTTCAGTTTCATTTCTCTGTTCTTTATAAAGATTGAAAAGACAAAATAAAACAGTGCCAAATCTATAGCAGCTAACACAAATACACATAGTCAGCTGCTAATGAGGAGGATGATGATGACAATGATGATGATATAGTCATAATGATGATGATGATGTTTATGAACAAAATGAATAGCAGCTAATAAAAATACACATAATCAGCTGCTAATGAGGAGGATGATGATGATGACAATGATGATGATATAGTCATAATGATGATGATGATGTTTATGAACAAAATTAATAGCAGCTAATACAAATACACATAATCAGCTGCTTATGAGGACGATAATGATGATGATGATGATATAGTGGTAATGATGATGTTGATAAAAATAGATCATGCTGATGACTAGAAAGATAAAGTAGTGATGATGTTGATAATAGAAAGCAGCTGTTGCTGATGGTTGAGATGGTTCACTTATCATCAAATCTACCTCGATAGTTTTTTGCTGATTAATGCCCAAACTTTGCATGAGTCGCAGAATCTGTTCATTAAATTCACCGACTTTAGAACTGAGTCCAAGCACAGGACTTGGTGGCGATGACTTGGGTTGGTCAACTTCCATCTGCATCCAATGGTGATTTTTTATTTGTGCTATCGTAAAACGTTTGGACGGCTCAAGCACTAACATTCTTCGAATAAGGTTTTCACATTCTGTAAAAAAAAAATTATATTTTTCCGAAATGAATATAAACACAAACCTTACCACATTAAGGGTTATGTAATTGTCAAGATTTATTGCGGGAGGAAAAGACTTGTATCAAAATCTGGGTAGAATACAGTTTTAGAAAGACTAGAAATTGCTTTTTGGCAAAAAAAAACATGTCTCCCCCACATGCAAGAAGGGCCTTAACTTGGTCTAATATCATATATTGAATATATAGCATCATTTTTTGCCATCAAGGACTAACAGATTATCAGTTAACCTAACCACCGTTTCCTGGGATCCTGGAAGGTTAACCAGTACTCAAGCACACCCCATCTCCACAAGTTACTGATAATTTTCCCACTTGAATCAGCGGTTAGAGACAAATGACAATGAGACACAATGTCATATATCATAGAACTGAAACATAAAAGGTATATGCACAACTAAACATAACACTGATCCTTTCCAGCAAGTTTTGTCTAAATCCGACAACATAAAAATAGCAATCAGTTCTTTTAAATGTGTTAGTTAGCCTAGGCACAGATAAAAAAAATCTTGAGACAGCATCTTAGATCACTTCCTTTGGAGGACCAAATTGGTAAACACAACTACACAAACATTGATCTTTGATATTTATAAATATTGACAGTCAGACACATGAAAAAAATGCTCTCTAAATGTATATCACATGTGATACTTTTACATCACCAGTATGGCAGATGCTTCATGAACAGTTTTAAGAGAGACCTGTTTGACCACAATACCAAAGACAAGACTACATGTCTTAAATGGGATGGTAGTGAAGTGGATAGTGTTAGCCTCTCACGTCAGAGGTCACCGGTTTGATTCAAGGCTTGGACCCAATGGCATCTAAAAAACAACCCTCAGTACTTGTTCTACAGCTTCATCCCAAGCAATGAACTCTAAATTGATTCATATAAGCTCTAAGCTTACTTCGAAACTGACCAACTGAGGTAGAATATTTATTATTATATTTGCATCGACAGTGATTTTAGAAAGATGCATATAAATAAATTTGTTTTTCATGTACAAGCTTATGAAATTGCTTAAATCAAATGACAAAAGTATTTGAGTTGGATTTGCTCAGTACATGTATATTAAACAATCTCGGAAATTAAGAAACAGCATTTTAAATGTTAAAAATTACATGTAAATCTATTGAATATCTATTTTCAGAAACCATCTCTGACATAGATACCAAATATATATAGTTGGCAATAAAAGTAAATCATTTAAATATTTAATAAATTTGTTCATTCTTTTATTTTTAGGAATTTATGACTAAAAAGTATTTCATGCATTATTTTGATATTGATATTAAAAATAACTGAATTTACTTAAAATGTTAATGGGAAATGGTGGTACAAACTATGTATTAATTAACAATATATTTTACAAGATATTATGTATTATGACGATGTATTTATGTCTGAAATACAATATCAGTTCTGTTCCTAAAATAAATCTGTACAAACAAAGACTTAAAGCGTATCCATTGTAAAACAGTTATAAAATCAACTTATATATCAGTAGCTCTCTCTCAACTTATATATCAATAACTCTCTCTCAACTTATATATCAGTAGCTCTCTCTCAACTTATATATCAGTAACTCTCTCAACTTATATATCGATAGCTCTCTCTCAATTTATATATCAATAACTCTCTCTCAACTCATATATCAGTAGCTCTCTCTCCACTTATATATCAGTAGCTCTCTCTCTCTAAACTTATATATCAGTAGCTCTCTCTCAACTCATATATCAGTAACTCTCTCTCAACTCATATATCAGTAAGTCTCTCTCAACTTATATATCAATAACTCTCTCTCAACTCATATATCAGTAGCTCTCTCTCAACTTATATATCAGTAGCTCTCTCTCAACTTATATATCGATAGCTCTCTCTCAATTTATATATCAGTAACACTCTCTCAACTCATATATCAGTAGCTCTCTCTCCACTTATATATCAGTAGCTCTCTCTCCACTTATATATCCGTAGCTCTCTCTCAACTCATATATCAGTAGCCCTCTCTCTCAACTTATATATCAGTAACTCTCTCTCAACTTATATATCAGTAGCTCTCTCAACTTATATATCAGTAGCTCTCTCTCAACTGAGCTATAGTGTAAGTGTAATGTCAAATCAAATACCTGAGGACATAAAAAATGGGATGCGAAATCTGCCTGAGAGAACTCTGTTTCGTAACATTTGTAGATTTTGGCCGTCAAATGGTAACGCCCCACACACCAGTACATACAGCACCACTCCTAGGCTCTGAAGAAGAAAATAAGTTCATTTAAATATCCTGCTGAAATGACTGAGTGATTTAATTTTACTGCAAAAATAACTTGGCAAATTTGTTCATACAGCTTACTTAAGGTCATAGACTCAAGTCGCGCTCGCTCCAAAATTTTATGTGCAAAAGTTTGCAGGATATGCCATATATAACCGGAAATGTGTTGAATATGATGTTCAACCTCATTCATACAGCTAAAATAACAGCATGATTACATTTATAGTGCAGAAATGATTGAGTGATTTAATTTGGTATTAAATTACTGCAGAAAATCAAAAATAAATACAAATATTAACAGGATGTGCACAAATAAAGTCGATGACCAGAAAACTGTTGATGTAGATAGACAAACAGAGAACAACCTCTGCACACTTTGTTTTTTATTTAACAGTCAACACTGTACTCAAATGGAATGTGGTCTAACAACATACTAGGTTATATCAAACATCAATTGTGAAGTCCTTAAAATTTTGATGCTCAAAATCTTTGTGGGTAGAAGTACTAAGTTTATATATGGATAGGCTGCTTTGCTTGACGACACTACACATCATCATGGTAGACGCATCAACGTGGCAGATGATCATAAACCCACAAACCTCTGATCCTGGGTCCAATATTCTATCATAACACAAACCCATGACCCTGGGTGTGATATTCTACTAATACACAAACCCACGACCCTGGATGTGATATTCTACTTATACATAAACCCACGACCCTGGGTGTGATATTCTACCAATACACAAACCTACCACCCTGGGTTTGATAGTCTACTATTACACAAACCCATGACACTAGGTGTGATATTCTACCATAACACAAACCCATGACCCTGGGTTTGATATTCTACTATTACACAAACCCATGACCCTAGGTGTGATATTCTACCATAACACAAACCCATGACCCTGGGTGTGATATTCTACCATAACGCAAACCCAAAACCCTGGGTGTGATATTCTACCATAACACAAACCCAAGAGCCTGGGTGTGATATTCTATCATAACACAAATCTATGACCATGGGTACAAGATTCTACCATAACACAAACCATGACTCTGGGTCTGATATTCTACTAATACACAAACCCATGACACTGGGTGTGATATTCTACCATAACACAAACCCTTGACCCTGGGTGTGATATTCTACCATAACGCAAACCTGCGACCCTGGGTTTGATAGTCTACTATTACACAAACCCATGACCCTAGGTGTGATATTCTACCATAACACAAACCCATGACCCTGGGTTTGATATTCTACTATTACACAAACCCATGACCCTAGGTGTGATATTCTACCATAACACAAACCCATGACCCTGGGTGTGATATTCTACCATAACGCAAACCCAAAACCCTGGGTGTGATATTCTACCATAACACAAACACATGACCCTAGGTGTGATATTCTACCAATGCACAAACCCACAAGCCTGGGTGATATATTCTACCAATGCACAAACCCATGACCCTGGGTGTGATATTCTACCATAATGCAAACCCAAAACCCTGGGTGTGATATTCCACCATAACACAAACCCATGACCCTGGGTGTGATACTTTACTAATACACAAACCCATGACCCTAAATGTGATATTCTACCAATGCACAAACCCACGAGCCTGGGTGTGATATTCTACCATAATGCAAACCCGCGACCCTGGGTGTGATATTCTACCATAACACAAACCCACGACCCTGGGTGTGATATTCTACTAATACACAAACCTATGACACTGGGTGTGATATTCTACCATAACACAAACCCATGACCCTGGGTGTGATATTCTACTAATACACAAACCCATGACCCTAGGTGTGATATTCTACCATAACACAAATCCATGACCCTGGATGTGATATTCTACCATTACACAAACCCACGACCCTGGGTGTGATATTCTCCTAATACACAAACCCATGACCCTGGGTGTGATATTCTACCAATACACAAACCCGTGATCCTGGGTGTGATATTCTACTAATACACAAACCCACGACCCTGAGTGTGATATTCTACCATAACACAAACCCATGACCCTGGGTGTGATATTTTACTAATACACAAACCCAAGACCAAGTACACCCAAGCATTTCACACAAAGTTCTTGGACCCAAACCCAAAACCTTAACAGCAAAATGTATAGCTCCTGTGACCATGTCTCAGGCTGGCTTGCCACATTGGCCCTTCCAGCTCATTCGACTTACATATCTGTCACAAAACGAATGCATCCTTTTGACGAGATGTAAAGGTATCATTAAGAAATGCAAATAATATCATGTTATAGAAAATTCCAGCAGAATCTATTTTAGACAGTATACAGTAAGAGGACGTCAATGTCATTTAAGAATTTGATCACATACTAGAAGTAGAGAATTTAGATCTTGTGATTTTTTTTCTCCTATAATGAAGCCATATAATTATTCTCATTTCTATTTAATCTGCAGCTTCAAAGGAATACTATTAAATCTTGCGAATAAAAGTCTGGAAACTAGCGTTGTGTTCAGAGGACATGGATGCCCTCGCTTTGTAAGTTAATTTGACCAATAATTACCTAAGTCTAAAAGAGGCCACAACTTGTGTAAAATTTGACCAACAAGTTTATCTTAATTTTATAATTATATAGCTTTACACTGAGTTTAATTAAATACATATGTCTTTTCAGAAATTATTCCTAAAAAAACAAATTTGACAGACGCACAAACAGGCACACCTGAACAGACAGGGGGTAACGCTAAATGTCCCTTCACCATTCATCAAATGGCTGAAGCATAGCAAGTAGGACTACTTTGACTCCATTTGTAAACTGAATATTTAGTGGCAGATGTCTCCATCTGTATCAATAGAAATAATTGCTGCTGTTGTTCATTTAGAACCCTTTGTAACATGTTACATTACAAGCTTCTGTTTCATTAACTCATTTAAAGTAAAGCAGCTAAATAATCATGATTTTAGACTGGTTTCAACAAAAATGCATATAGTTTATTTCATATTGATTATATACTAAATAAATAACCAGTCAAATTCAATTAAAGTTTACAGTATTCAAGTTGCAGGTGAAACAAATGCCAGCCAGGCTAAATTACCCATATATCAATCTGGGGCCCAAGGTACTTTTTGCCTTCGAACACTTCTGGCGCTGCATACGGTGGACTCCCGCACCATGTCGCCAAGGGTTCTTTATCCTTGAAAAAATTACCAAACCCAAAATCTGAAAAACAATAACAAGTACATGACAGAGAGATCAACATAGTTGTCACGCAAGGAACCATGACCTTTTCTAATTAACATCAGCTACATTTCTATGATTACTTACCTTGCTCTAAATGAAAAGTTTGGTGACACATTAATTGTGATTGGTTACACATTAATTGTGGTTTTCCTAATGATTAATGAGATTACCGTGTTTCTTTAACAAGCTCTCAATGCAAATGTTCAAGAATATGGTTTCAAAATTCTTAAGCTGTGATATCCCTTCATAATGTATTTGATCACTGATTCTTTAACATAATCCCAACAACAGGTGACAATTGAATCCTACAACAGTTATACTATGACTTCCTCCTTTTATGTACTTGATCTGTTTCTTTTTTTAAAACATGCAAAAATTATATCTTGAATAGGGATTTCCTAATTCAAATGGCCAATCAAAGCAATCAGGTCAAACTAAAATAATATTCTCGTCTAAAATTGAAGCACTTTTCAAGACGTATCAAATGAGTCATGTGACTTCAATTTGATTTTGATTTGATCAACTATCTTGATTAAAGACTATTTGTTGCATATTGTTGAATTTAGTTTATCTTAGAAATAGGCAGAATTACAATGTGAATGCTGCCAAGCAGTATACTGTGCGTGATATCTATTTCTAGAATTTGGATTTAATTTCCATTTTACCACTCCATTAAAAAATAATTTTGTCACGTTTTGACGGTTATGAAATTCGTAACCATTTATGTTCTATTTATAAATGATAATGGGATGTTCTATATTCACTACATTTTAATCGATTTGTACCTATTTTTCAAACTTCAGGTGTAACTTTAATTTACACCTGAAGTTGGAAATATTAAGCACACGCTTTAATACAGACTCCATTTGTTGGTAAAGACTGATAAAAACACACAAAAAAGCTATATCTATAACAAAAGGAGGAAGATCCTATTGTCTTAAAAACATTAAATATTTAAACTAATTATACAGGTTAAACAATTTACAAATAAACCAATGCAAGCTGACAGGAAGTGTTTCAACCTTAAAAACAAAATCCTTCACAGCGTAAATACCAAGATGGAAAATGAAAGCAGCTTCCTTGTATATGCTACGGAATGTAGTATTTATTCATTGTTGACTGTGATTGGCCAAAGGTTGTACCTATAAATAATCATGCTTCATTGCACATTCCTGTACATAATAATTACCTTAGTTTAACTACCGACTGACTCTCTATACAAAATCCTGTATACATCCTAGTGCATTTAATTAACTATGAAAACAAACCAGCTATTTATTGAATCAGTTTGCACACCTGCTTTTGATTGTACAAACAGGCACTGAATCATATGTACAAATTAATTGCACTGATTAAAACCAATGAAACCTGATGGGGATCTCTATCAATCGTTACAGACTTTTGTAGGACTAATATAGACTGATATCATGGAGTACAAATCAATATATATTTTTTCCCCAGAACCCATTTATTTACTTTTCATTCAGTCAAGTCCATTAATTAATATCGTGTTCATTAAAGCAAGTACAGTCAAACCTGTCTTAAGCAGCCACTTAAGGGAAATATCAAAATTGATCCCTTAAGGCAGGTGGTTGTTTAATACAGTAAGAGGTTGATTAAAACTAAAATTATAAAAATGGTGAAATGAAAAAGTGGCTGTTTAAGACAAGAGGTTTTTTATTATA
This sequence comes from Panopea generosa, assembly GCA_029582155.1. Taxonomy (NCBI): domain Eukaryota; kingdom Metazoa; phylum Mollusca; class Bivalvia; order Adapedonta; family Hiatellidae; genus Panopea; species Panopea generosa. The sequence goes on from CM055894.1 coordinate 88,308,355, forward strand.
ATAGAGGTGACCACTGACACATGTTCGACTGTACATCAGGTTTTTAGAATTAAGTCTTAGAATTGGCAAAAGAATAACACTTTGAATGCAAATTAAAAAAAGTTTGGGTAGCTGCAATGGTAAGAGCACGGCAAACAATTTTTTTTAAGGACAGACTTGGACAAAAAAATTTAAATTAAAAGAAAAAAACAAAAGTAAAGCTCCTTTGGCATGGAAATGTTCGCCTCAATTTTGAGACAGCTTCACACCAAATTTGGTTAAAATCTATCAAAAGGTTTCCGAGGATTGTTCGAAGTAACAGTAAACAAAAAATAATAATAGAACCAGCATATCTATATAAAATACAACTGTTCAACTATTTGATTTAACATGAGGAAAACGTCCTTCAATCCATAATAAAAGATTATGGCAACTGAGAGCAGTATTAATATCCTCATAAATTTCTTCTGTCCCATAAACCAGTCATATTATGATTTTATATTTATAACACACTAGACATATAATACAAGAAAAGAGAAGAAGAAAAAAAATTGGTATAGCGAATCAATCATTCACATACAAGTTGCCGACTAAGCTATGACGCAAGTTAGCAGTTTATAGCTGTTGTTTGTTCATTTTTAATGGAATACATAATACAATTTTGATGAAGTGATGGGACAATTAGTATGCTAATGGCTCTTGGCAAAATATGGTCGTCTGCCCCGCTCAAGATGTCCCGCGCATTTTTTCCCCTTCAGAATATCTACCTTGCACTTAATACAACATTACACATGTACATACATGTAGTTTCTAGAAAAGGGTACTCTGACATATATGAAATGCGAGCCTGTATGAATAAGAGGCTACCAAAGTAACCTTGTCTAAGTAGAATAAGTAGTTCTTGCAGAATTATTTGATTGCAAAAAAATTACTTGAATAGTGAACTAATTTTTTGGTGTGTGTGTGTTTTTTTTAAAGAAAACAAATACCATAATGATCCATGATTGGAGGGTTGTTGGTTCGATCCCTCTCCTCCCCTCCAACCCCAACCCCCCAGCTATGTGTTGTGCCCTTGATTAGGACACTTTTTCCGCATATTCTTAGTACTGGTTCTACCCAGGAAGTTTTTTTAGTGTGATTTATAACAGTTGTAAAAATTTGTTTCACAATCAAAGTAAAAAACTAAATATCATTATATTATATTCCATGTTATTTTTCTCACATGGCATCCAGTCTAACTGGTGACACAAGACACTGGTTAGATGGAGGCACTGTTCTTCTACAAACTTTCTTACATAAACTATTTTGATCGAGCAGGACACAAATCCACAATCTATGCATCATGGTTTATTTTTTTAAGAAGAATACGTACATAAAGATCATCTGAAAATTGAAAAACAATTTAAATTAAAGTCAAAATGAATGTTTCCAAATTTTGTGTAAACATGAAAAAATATGTGAGAAAAAAGAATGAATAAATGACTTGCATTTTCAATTAAACCTCAACATAAATTAACTTAATTACAATATTTTCACATCTGCCGTTATCTCTTGCGCAGTAATTATGACACTTTTGTGAAGATTTCTCCCGATTATTACATCATACAAGCAGTTTAATGACTACAGAGCGATGAAAAACTGTTCCATCATGTGTAAAACGTATCAAAATTAACAATAATTTCTTAATATGACGACAACAAGAATTAATTGACCATACTTGTTTGTGTGGAACATTCTGTATTTTAATCAGCAAAACATTTTTTTTTTTTTGATTAATTAATTTTAATTTTTTTTTTAAACTTTGTGATGGTGTGTTTTCAAAATTTTATGAAGACCACAAGATATTTATAAGTGACATCAACTGTGTAGGATAATATAAATAAACATAAATAATTCCACAAAGTCTTTGTGAAAATGATTGCCAGGATCCCAAGAAAGGCAGTGGTTAGTTAGGTTACCTGATCGTCTGTTAGACCTCAATGACATAAAAAAATGATGCTAAAAAATTAAATCGAACAGATCGAGAAGGCCTAGATGAATTACAATGAAAAAACATTTCCACCATTGTTAGTTTAATTTTATTTATTTTACTTTGATTGTGAAACAAGTTCTTACAACTTAGACAAATCACGTTCAAAGTCTTCCTGGGTAGAACCATTACAAAGCATATGAGGAAAAAGTGTCTTGCTTAAGGACACCAAACAGAGTCGTAGCGGAGGATCGAACCCACGACCCTCTAATCATGGGTTCGGTGCTCTACCACTGGACCACACATTCCACTGTTGCGAACCATTCCATTAACAATCAGAACAAGTGACAGTGCTTCTACCATTAAGGAAACTGAGAAGCATACCATGTACATCCTGATCAGTGAGAAGATTAATACTTAATAGTACAGTCTGAGCCTACCATTGATTACTTTATACCCATTTATTTTAGCAAGAAAACTTAAAGCTTATCTGAACCCCTCTCGAGTCCTCTTCCTGGGTAAAACCAGTACTGAGTCGAGCTGGGGATTCAACCCCCAACTTCTACCGTGAGCAACCAACACTCTATCCACTATACTACCATTGCGCTTAAATTGTTCAAAAATGGCAAAAATTAACAGCAACGTCAAATCTAAATATGGACATATAAATATAAAACCACTACAAAGATAAAGTCAAATAAAAATAATCACAAACATAAATTGATGCTAAACAAAGAACATCAGAAAATTGTGCAATTGTAAAACGCGACAGGTTGAAAATTACATTAAGAAAAAGTAGATGTGAAGAAAGAAATTAAACAAAGAAACATTATGTTTCACATAAAACACATTAACACTGGTACAGTTGGTGGAGAGGGAGAAAAAAATCAAAACAGATATAGTTATAATGTATCGGACATTAATCACAATGTTCACTGTGTACTACCACACGAAGAATGATAATAAAATTCAGCTATAAAGGCCACCAGTCTAACACTGACGCAAGTAACTGGGGTCAATGACTGCATTACATCAATCAAAAATTTGAAAACATAGTTAACATGCCAAGCAGTTGGCTCTTTGCTATCGATATAAGGAAAAAATGTAGTCCAACTTTGACGAGATGCAGACTGCCAGTTGACATAGACATGCCACTGAAAAAAACTAATTAAAGTTTTATTCATTTTGTTTTATTGTTGTTAAAAAGTTGACTGTATAAGGTATTTCACCTGCCAAAGATATTCATGTATACATGTACAAGTTAAATTAATTTGATGCATAAACTTCATCTTTAAGAACAGAACAATTACAAATCAGATAAATCTGTTCCAGCTATACCCCATCTTCTTCAAAATGGGAATTTCATGTAGTGTGCAGAGTTGGATGTAGTAGTATTTGCAATCTACCTGAATTCACAAATGTATCATAAAATTTATATACTATTTAGTGCAAAGGGCAAATTAGGGTGTGGGGGCTGGGAATTAACGCTGGGAAAAACACAGACTGATAGTTGTATGAACCAAGAAATAGAGAGTAAATAAATGTAAAACAGTTAATGATGGAGATGACGACATCAGAAAGAAATTAGGAATCATATATATATATATATATATATATATATATATATATATACAAGGAGAGAAAGAGGGGTACCTGCTATTTTGATATTCATGTTAGCATCCAACAGCAAGTTTTCTGCCTGAAAATAAATAAAAACAATAATACAATTTTTGCATGAGATTTAACGTTTTCATCAATCTTTTTAAATACGTCCTTTATTTTAATGTATAATATTAATTTTAACATTTGTTTCCAGTCTACCGAAACATGGGTGCCAGTCCGCAGAAACAAGTGTCACCGTCTGCAGAAACATGGGTCAAAGTCTGCAGAAACATGGGTCACAGTCTGCAGAAACACATGGGTCACAGTCTGCAGAAACATGTGTCACACAGTCTGCAGAAACACATGGGTCACAGTCTGCAGAAACACATGGGTCACAGTCTACAGAAACATAGATCACAGTCTGCAGAAACATGGGTCACAGTCTGCAGATATGCTGATACATGGGTCACACACTGTAGAAATGGGAGATTTATTAAAACCGTAAAACATATTAAGCCAGATCTGTCTGTAATCTGACAAACTACATACATAATAGTGTAGACAGTTGGCATTCTCGGAAATAAACAAACGTACTGATTCATGAGAAAACATTAATATTATTGTCATTATAAACATTCTAGTCTCTTTGTTTAACAGTTTTGTGTAATTAATTTCTTCATGAGCTCTTCACATAAGACTTTATAAGGACAATTTTTTGAAAGGCCGGTAATGTTAATAACACAATACAATGCCTCCCCCACTATGTCAAGTTTGATACTTGCCCAAACAATGTCGTATCTCAGACTGACGTACTTAAAATTTTCCTGCAACCTTATATAACATTTAAAATATTTGTTAATGTGACTACAAAGCTTATCTTGAATTAGCCAGACTTACTATAACTTAAAATCATCATATTCTGGGTCAGCCATGATAGCAGTGAAATATTTAAACAATGATGTCAGAGGAAAGCGTTTTGACGCAAAGTTGTTATAAATATTATACAAACAGGGACAAAATTCCCGAGTAACCCTCTAATGGCCTTTTCTGACTATGCATAAGTCATATTATTTCTATTTTTAATCAAAGTTAATTACTAAATTTTAAATACGATTATGTAAGTGAGCAATAAGTTATCACAGACTGATCTTTGCCATTGACTGATTGCAAGGGACCATTGGTCAGAGTTAGATCTGTCTGCAACTTAGTCCGACCCATACAATTTAGGGGTGGGTAATATATCACAAAAATATTTTTGAATACACAAAAAAAACATTTCCTGACCAGCGATATTATTCTGGGTCGAATGAAAGCGGTAAACAAACAATATTTTAATTTAGGCCATATAGGTATATTAACCCATATCTTCAAAAGTTTGAGAGTAAAATACACAATCTTATAAATTCTTGAGGTAAATCACCATCTTATTAAATTATCTGGTGCTCTGCTTAATTCCATATACATTAAAACCTGTATAAACAGCCACTTTTATTAAGCAGCCACTTGTCTTTAGCAGCCACATTTGTTATTCCAAATTTGTAGACTTTCAGAGCATATTAATCTGCATTAAGCAACAACCTGTCTTAAAGGGCCACTTTAACTCCTTGACTGGCTGCTTAAGACAGATTTGACTGTACATGAAAACCTATGCAGATATACTTAAATACCAACTTCCACTGACACAACCAAATTACGAGCCTTAAAACAAATCATAATTGATTGTTTCTAACATTTGATTAAGATAGATTCACGCTAATCACTCATGCTGCTTTGAAAGAATTCCTTTAATGGTACCTTTTTATACTCCCATCTGATAAATATCATCTTAAGAAATCTTACAAGCTGTCATTTATTTTGACAGCTACTGAGTAATTTCAGCTTTAGGACAAGTTTTTCATCTATTCATCTTTTAACGTTAATTAATTAACGTCATTGCAGAGTGACTTCATAACCGGTATTCATGCAGTCACTGACGTCATACTTATCCAAAATGATCGACTGGTACCTCGTTAATTCATCGTCTTTTTTATTTATGCAATATTGAGGTATCCAGAGCTAATGTAGCTATATAAACAGACAAAATGGATTACACCACATATGATCAAATCTATTCATTCTAATTCATCATTTGTTCAACTTCAATGAATAGTTCTGCATTGAGTTTCAGCACCATTTGTACACAGAACTCCATGTTAGTGTTTGTGTAGGCATTAAATTTGATTCAAATCAGAATATATTTTTTGCATTTCTTAAGTTTTATAACATTTAATATTGCCATTCATATAACATATTTATTGTTTTGGGCTTTGTGTTAATATAACTATAACATTATTATGTTCATAAAATAAACATTGATACCATATTAAATGTAATGTCCATACAATGTATGTAATGTCATACTGTAGCATCACATACATACAATACAAAGCTGCAATTGTCATACAGTGTGTAGGATATCAAATAGATGTACAATATTATTTAGAAATGACTGAGAGACAAACAATGTAAACACTAAGGAGGTGACATTCTGTTCTTTGTCTACATGATTTGCAAACAGGAAACTGTCTTCATATTTTTCAACAAAATGTTTTTTTTTATAATCGTGACAAATAAATAAAATAATATTTTGATTACTGTCTCTGTGTGTATCTGTCTGTCTGTTGTTTTTTTCTGTGTGTCTGTGTATTTTTCTGTGTGTCTGTGTTTTTCTCTCAGTGTGTGTTTGTGTGTGCATGCATGTATGCTCATGCATGTGTATGCATCTGTGTGTCAGATTCTATCCATGATGATCTGTCATCTTTGCAAAAGACCATTCTAAATAATTACACATTAGTTCTGCATATCTTAAGGAAACTGGAATCTGACAGCAAATTGCCAATTATATCCAAATTATCACGAATTTCTCTTATTCTTAATACACTAAACACCTTAACAACTATCTCCCTTATCTAACATCAGATTGTAGCCTAAATAATCTAATCATCTATAAATAACCAACCAGTCAACAACCTTAGCTCGATAGTAAACCAGTCAATTATTCCCGACCACCTGATAGAGCATCCCATTTACTGACAATCAAACAAGCGAAGGTCTATTGATGACCGTATTTATCACAATCTCGATGGGCAATACAACAATTACCCTCCATGTATGACGTACTCAGTGACGCACATACTTTTCTGAATACAAATTGAACAGTCAATAAAGCTGCACAAAGTGACAATGGAGAAAATGATACTGGCTATACGCAGAGATAGATAAATCCCCGGCGTAAACAATGTACACAACATCTTATCGTGAAAAGCATTTAAAGTTTGGAGAGTGCACAGTCTTTGTAATAGTTGTGAAAAGTCAATACTGAACAATTGGTTTGATCAAACAGAGAACGCTATAAAAGTCTCTTTGGTGTTCATATCACATTTGCTTTTAGTTTTATTGTTATAGAGCTTGTCAGGGAATGTATATATATACTTCAGTTTTATTGTTAAAGAGCTTGTCAGGGAATGTATATATATATACTTCAGTTTTATTGTTAAAGAGCTTGTCAGGGTATGTATATATATATATATATACACTTCAGTTTTATTGTTATAGAACTTGTCAGGGTATATATATATATATATATATATATACTTCAGTTTTATTGTTATAGAGCTTGTCAGGGTATGTATATATATATACACTTCAGTTTTATTGTTATAGAGCTTGTCAGGGTATGTATATATATAAATACTTCAGTTTTATTGTTATTGAGCTTAATGTCAGGGTTTGTGTATATATAAATACTTCAGTTTTATTGTTATTGAGCTTGTCAGGGTTTGTGTATATATAAATACTTCAGTTTTATTGTTATAGAGCTTGTCAGGGTATGTGTATATATAAATACTTCAGTTTTATTGTTATTGAGCTTGTCAGGGTTTGTGTATATATAAATACTTCAGTTTTATTGTTATTGAGCTTGTCAGGGTTTGTGTATATATAAATACTTCAGTTTTATTGTTATTGAGCTTGTCAGGGTTTGTGTATATATAAATACTTCAGTTTTATTGTTATTGAGCTTGTCAGGGTTTGTGTATATATAAATACTTCAGTTTTATTGTTATAGAGCTTGTCAGGGTATGTATATATGTATATATATATATATATATATATATATATATATATATATATATATATATATATATATACTTCAATTTTATCACTCATTACCCCTAGTAAGGACCTGGGTTTACTCCATTTTTATATAAAAAAAAAAAATACTGGAGTTTAACTCCATTTTCAATACATTTCAGGTTATATCCAGTTTTATTGACAGAGGAAGACCTCTAATGAATCTGAGTAGAACCATCGAACATTCCCAAGAAACAGGCAAACTTTCTCTCTTAATATCACTGGAGGAAGGGGGACTGGAACCTATGATCTTAGCGGTGAGAGGCAAGTGGTTTACTCTTTTAAATAGTCATGCTACAATTTTCATAAAGTTTCACTGACCATAAATTATACATCTAAATGATGCAAAAACTAAAGTTTTACCGAGTTAAACCCAACTCGTATTCAGACCCTTATTTCTGTTCCTTTATTGGAAAGGGGCATAACTCTATGATAAATGCTAAGAAAGCATAATAGGTTATGATCTTCTGAAACAATTTTTATAAATTTCAAATTGCATGAAAATCCCTTTTTTTAATTCATTTATTAAATAATTAATTTTTAAAGTATTTCAGTCAAAATAAATATTCCAACACGGACAAGTTAACCATATCTAACTATAATGTTGTTAATTGATAAAGCTAGAATTCGTCCTGACACACTGCACCAATCCTATTCATGAATTAAAATATAAAGTGTCTGATATACAGCTTATCTGAATATTTTTTTCGCGCACCGGGTCATGGTATTTTAAGATCTGAGAATCAATATGTGTGGTAGATCAGTTCACTTTTGTTTTATTCAATACAATTCTTTGCAGAGTACTGTAGTACCCATAATCCAATAGAAATATTGATACCCCATTGCACAATTTAAATACCTCAACATGAAAGTCAGATGACGGCAATCATTACATTTGTTTGATCAACATCTTGGAAAGGATTCACAGGTCAGATGTCATTTTGTCAATTCCTATTCAACAATTCAAATTACAGTTCACAATTTTCTGTTCTACAATAGTAGCTGATCTAACCAAATTAATTTCTCACGTTTAAGAAGCACCATAATTATATAAGTATAAATAAATAACAACAGAAAAACGATTCGATGGTGTTAAATACAGCATTTGAACACATTACAGTTTCCATTATGGCATCCAGTTTTATAGCTGGACAAACACATCAGATGAGCACGAATATGTAAGTTAAGTAAATTACTTTTTCGTATCCGGTTTTTGGACCGAGAGGCAAGGAATTGAGGTGGTGCCTTTGCTAACCTCGCCGGAGGTTGCTTTACTTCAGATTTTCAGCATTGTTGTTGGCACACTTATATTCTGACAATCAACTTTGGCCTTCAAATTCAAAACCTCGTCTCAGCATGTGTGGGTATGGCGGTGGTCATAAATTGTGTGTCACTTGCAAAAGTTAACAGAGTTGGGCTTGAATCCACCACCTCAGTTGACAGATTAAATAAACAATTAAACTATTCCACTATTAATCACAGCTGTGTACCATTTATGTGCTGGTATGTCTATGTCAGACTGACATTGCAGAAAGAATGAGGCTAAAAAAAAGCTTCCCATCAGACATGCATTAATTTAATTTGCTTAAATTGACAACACTATAACAATAACAGAAGAACATTTAACATTTAAAGGTGACAAGCTTAATTTATTGATAGATATTCATGCAGATATATCAAGAGATGAAAATTTACCATTAACCAGACAGTCGCACCATGCCTGGCAATCAGTTTATTGGCATTATCAACATACAAATCAGTCCCGCCTCCGCTGAGCTGACAACATCTTACTATCTTTGTAGTTTTTTATGAGAGCACTAGATATGAGACTATACTATGATTATCTTAAACTTTCTTAATCAGTGTCTAGTTTAGTTTAAAACTTATTTATTTTAATTCGATTGTGAAACAAGTTCTTACAACTTAGGCAAATCATGCTCGAAGACTTCCTGGTTACAACCAGTACTAAGCATATGCCGAAAAGTGTCTTGCTCAAGGACACCACACATAGCCGTAGTGGAGGATCAAACCTACGACCCTCTGATCAGAGGTTTGGTGCTCTGCCACTGGACCATGCGCTCCATGCAGTGTTGCTATAACAATGTTTGTGTAATTATTTACAACTGGGTATCAATTATCCGTAATATATTTCACCAGTATTACAAATATACCCAAACGTGATTATACAGGGGTAGGTTAGTTTTTCTTGCCCTGCCCTGCCGTCTAGGTGAATTTCATAGCCGCAATATCAAACTATGTAAACGATATTAACAGTTTAACATATTCTAATACTGTAACTTTTTCTTACAATAGTTTGAAAATGTGGCTGACATTCACTCAGGTTTTTTTTTTATACATTCAGTAAACAATATACGTCTATTTGTTACAGCAAGTGTCAGACCAACAACCTAACTGTCTGATCATTTCTTTATACATGTTTAGCAAATTTCCAATACCAGGTAAAACTAACTCTCCAGAAATCTCAAAGCATAAAGCATCATGAGTATAACAATGGTGCCGAACATAAAATTTTAATGAAAATCTAATTTTAACATTGTGTGAGGTACTTTATTTTAAGCTTTTAAATTGGATCGTAGAATGCTGAGAGACTGCTGCTGCTGTTTGTGTGTGTAAATACACGCTGGTATGTCATTATTAACACCTTTGTTGTTTTGTTGTCAGTTTCATTTGTATGTATAAATGTTAATGAACAAAAGGTTATAATTCAACCGCCTGGAGATAAAACTATAAAACTATTGTAAACCACCCCCTCATATTTTTATGAGATATATTCTTGTTTTGGGAAAACATAATATTCAAAATGAGTCATTTTATAAACATTTAAATATTTTTGGAATGGAATTTATTGCCATTTTCAGCAAATTACTGGTTACATTATGTACTGCATAGGTAGTCACAGCTGGTCCATATATGTCTCATGACACAGGCGGACACTGCCAGCTCTTAGATAACCCCTGACATTTCATGTCAGTACAAATATAGATGACCTATGACGTTTAAAAACCTTGCTTTATATACAATCAATGTTTAAATGTCTCAAGATGAATTGCACTGTGGTAATGAATACAGCTTTTTATTACTTTTATTACCATGTACATGATTGTATGCTTAAACCTATCATGAAGTGTCTTAGTAAAATGTCAAAGGTCATTTAACAGGTTTAAAAGATTCATACAATATACTATCAACAGTCATTGGATATTCCATTATTAGTCAGACCTGATTTTCATACGCTGCGCTTGCAAATGTGAGTAAAATTATGCAACTTTAGGGGACTACCTCATGTTTGTGGGTATAGCAATAAAACACAGATTTTCCATGCCAAAGTATTATTGGCTTAAATATAGAACAAACGTGGTTGACAATGCCCATTCGCAAAAAATCTACAATGTATAAAATCTTCAATTTTTAATCTCAAGATACACAACTCTGCAGAAAATAATATTTACCGTTCTCATACATCTGGTGTCCCTGACTTCATGATGAAGAGCCCAAGGAATCTAAAGATGCAGTTTTATGAGGGAAAAGAAGCTCATAATTGCTCCAATTGTAATTGCTTGTAAAACAATTATCAAACACAAAAGTGCTTGTAAAACTTTAATAAAAAAATAAGTTATTTGATACACAAATAAACGCACCCCTCTTTTGAAAACTGCATTGCCCCCAGGGGCATTTACTCAAGGGGAATACATAACATGGTGACTTAAATCTGTCTAGAAAGAAGGGAGACAACTTACCTTGAGATCTCTGTGTACGACATGTTTATTATGACAGTATTCAACAGCATTAATAATCTGCCAGAACTTTTTACGAGCCTCAGTTTCCATCATCCGACCGTGCTGTGCTATGTAGTCTGTAAATATAATTAAAAATTAATAAATTACTATGCTCAAACTGGAAGGTAATTAATGGTTAGAAAATGATCTTAACAGTTGTTAAGCTTTTTTCCCCAGTTTGCTACAGCTTTAAAAAAAAATCCCAAATTCCCCTCAATCACACTGTTGTTTTTTTTCCCCAATCTCAAAGGCTTGGGCTTTTCCCAAATTGGAATCCTCTGAATGGGTGTCATGTTCATTTTATCATTTTTTGTCATGTTCACTATTGTGGTTAAATTATCAACCCCTGTGTGGTTCCAGGGAGCCATGAATGATGGCAAGAATAGGATCACTGTGGCTTATGCATGTTGTAAGAAGCGACAAATTGAGTAATACGATAGAATTTGCTGAAACTCTGCAGTTCTGCAGGTATCAAGGTTCTAGGTTCATTCTGCATATTCATTTGTTGATGTGTTTTTTTTAATATGTATGTTAATTTGTTATTTTTGTAATGTATAGTGAACCTGGAATCTTCCTTCCTGTTGGCGTCGAATAACCTATAATGTGTTGATACGCCGTAAAACCCAATTCATTCTTCCCAATTTACAAGAAAAAGCCCTCGACACAAAATTATAGAACCCCCCCCCCCCCCACACACACACACCAATAGGGTCAGTATTTTATTATTTCTACAATTCTGCACTATTATACAGCTGTTATACAGATGCAGGGAAAGTCAACTATCTCTTAATGGTAGGATTTATATGATGTCATAATGTGTTTCCTATTAATTCAGGAAACTATTTATAGATAAAAATCTCACACCTAGAATCTGATGCTCCACAAATCTAAATATAAATTTGCCCTGGTTTGCTTCAAGTGCTGGATTAATGGCAGCTTTATTCAAATAGCGGGAGACATGCTTCACATAAAAATCAACCACCAACTGTCCTACAAGTAATAAATATCAGTCGGCACCAAAACATACTTTATTTTATACTTACACATTTTAAAACCTCTTAAATATTATTTACTAGCCATAAGTGCAGATGGCGTACCTCACTGTTTAAATATAGAAATTCTCCCATGTGTAAGAAGGAAGTCTTATCTGCATGTGTAATGTAAATTTGCTTCCCAAATACCAAACATTACGGAGATTTCCCAAACAAACTACAAATAGCAACAGTTTCTCAAAACTTGTGTATTTGTTTCCTGTCAAAACCAAGAGCAAGCGCAAAAAACACCTAAAAAGTTAACAGTTAACACATTTGAACTAATTAATGGTTCTTGTTAGAAGTCAATAAACTATTTTGGGTAGTTACCATACCTTTGGGTCTTACTGATAAGCGCTTCTGCCAGGCTGATAGCATTAAAGGTATTTACAAAACATATCTTGCCAATTATGTTTTACTGTGTGTCTTTCATCCACCCACACCGTATGATATATTTGATTTTTCTCTCTGGTACTGTTAATTGGATATTACGAATAATGATGTAGTGTATCAATTCAAAAGTCATCCAGGACTGAAATGCGCTTTTAATAAGGCCAAAATTAAAAAATTGTTTGTTTGTCGCTTCCGGCCGACCCAAAACATTCCTGCCAGTTGGGATTATTTTTTGGTGTTCATTCAAATTATTCTTGGTTATTACAATTACATGTCCTTAAAAAAGATGCTCTGATTGATTAAAAACAAACCAACCAAACCCTAAATGGTACGAGTCGGAAGTCACACCAAACAAGCAATTTTTTTAAGTAACTGGACATTGATTTAACATGTGGTATTTTGATTCCAATATATTTTTGTATATTATGTCAAACAGGTACAAGCAATCACCTCTATTAAGCAGTCACTTGTCTAAAGCCGACACATTTGCTATTCACATTCGTATACTTTCAGAGCAAATTAACCCGTATTGAGCGACAACCTGTGTTAAAGGGCCACCTTTGCTCCTTCTCATGATTGGCTCCTTAAGACAGGTTTGACTGCATTTGGACATGTGTGGATGAATTTTATATCCTTAGCAATGCAGCATCTATTGACAAATCAAGCTTATATATACACCAAATAAAGACTGGAGAGCAGCACTATGATAAAAATGGAATGATAATGATGGAGATAAAGATGTCCCCATACTAAGTACCACATTTTCATAAACAAGCCTCTGCTAAATAAATTCTGTAAAGCCATTCTATTTTTTCGGAAGAGCAAATCAGGAATGAACTTTTCAAAGTCAGAACTGTGTTTTAGGTAAAACAAGAAACATACTGAAACTGTCGTAAATGAGGGGATGTAATATGTGTTTACAACTCACTTTAAACAACCAATTGGGTATCATCATCCGGATTTTTTGAATAAACTTCATGGGCCTGGTGCCTTTAATTAAACATTGAAAAAAATTGACTACAACCTTTAATTAAATTATAAAACATTTAATTAATTAAAACTAAAAAAAGTCATAGAGCCTTTGATTAAACAAGTAACGGTCATAAAACATTTACTTGAATAATATTACAGAATGGATTTTAGAAACTTTGATTAAATTACAGGAATGACTGGAACCTTTAATAAATTGCAAAAAGGGAAAAGAACCTTTAAAAGTAAACTTCAAAATAGTAACTAAGCCCTTTTATTCCCTAGAACCTTTAATTCACTAGAACTCTTTAATTCAATAAAACTTTTAATTCACTAGAACCTTAATTCACTAGAACTTTTAATTCATTGGAACCATTAATTCATTTGAAAATTTAATTAATTCTGACCTGAACCTTTAAATTCACTAGAACCTTTAATCCACTAGAACATTTAATTCACTAGAACATTACTTAATTCTAACTAGAACCTTTAATCCACTTGAACATTTAATTCACTGGAACATTACTTAATTCTAACTAGAACCTTTAATCCACTGGAACATTTAATTAACTATAACATTTAATTCACTGGAACATTTAATCAATTCTGACTAGAACCCTTTAATTTAATAGAAATTTAATTCACAGTTAAATAGTTCTGACTAGAATCTTTAATTCAATAGAACCTTCAATTCACTACAAAAATGGGACTAGAACCATAAAATACAATAATGACTTTTACCTTTAATTAAACTGTGAGGAGAGATTATAACTTCTTAATTAAAACAACAAAATGTGATTGATTAAAAAAAACATGACTGTATTGCTGCATGGCATATGTATAGACGTACTTATAGCTTACAATAAAAACTACAAAATACCAAACTGTGACGCAAATGTGCGTCAAACTGCACGTATCCATCTCTTGGTTAATGTTAAAGGTGTATCCTGAAGTTTTTATTCCCAACAGAATGTACCATAACAAACTGTTTTATTCTGCAAATTGTACAGTTCCCATACTAGGGAAAATCAATCAATACTGTTTAAGATTGCATTAATTGGCCCAATTGTGTTAAGTGCCAGTGAAATGTAACTATGTCATGTGTAGCTGCTGCATGTACGTCATTCATGCTGTAGTTATAATATTACGTTTCTATGGCAACCCAATCCAACAACAAGGCTTAAAAAGCAAGTTAAGTAAGAGGACCAGATTGGCATTAAAGTGCTCACCAGTAGCGGAGGAGACATGACCAAAGAAGGCAATTTTTGATAATGCAAGGCCAGACCTCAGACATTTTAATTTGGTCAGTTGATATATTATAGATATATAACTACAGTGAAAGTATGGTCAACAACAGAAGAGCAAACAGAACTTCAACTAAGGCAAGTGTTGACAATTCAAGTGCCATAACTCCAACACTATTTATCTGACTTGGCCATCTCTAACACTACAAGACAAATTTGATGAAGACCCATTGAAAAATGCAGTTGCTAGAGTGCACAAAACATAAAAGCTTACAGAGGGATAACAGACACAGGGAGATCAGAATAGCTCATGAGCTTTGCTCAGGTGAGCTAAAAAACACAAGTCTACTTTTTAGTTTACTGTTTTTCTAAGATTATATTTTTGTATGTTTGGTGTTACATAACATAGTCAATGTAATTGGATGTCAATATCAGGTATACAACTTGTTACATTTCTGTTGTTTTTCTGCTGCTCCTTCTGCTGCAGATATGTAGAGCTACCTTAACCACTGACAATGTTGTGTTTCTGCTGCTCCATCTGCTGCAGATATGTAGAGCTACCTTTACCACTGACTATGTTGTGTTTCTGCTGCTCCATCTGCTGCAGATATGTAGAGCTACCTTAACCACTGACAATGTTGTTTTTCTGCTGCTCCATCTGCTGCAGATATGTAGAGCTACCTTTACCACTGACAATGTTGTTTTTCTGCTGCTCCATCTGCTGCAGATATGTAGAGCTACCTTAACCACTGACAATGTTCTGTTTCTGCTGCTCCTTCTGCTGCAGATATGTAGAGCTACCTTTACCACTGACAATGTTGTTTTTCTGCTGCTCCATCTGCTGCAGATATGTAAAGTTACCTTAACCACTGACAATGTTGTGGTTCTGCTATTCCTTCTGCTGCAGATATGTAGAGCTACCTTTACTACTGACAATGTTGTGTTTCTGCTGCTCCTTCTGCTGCAGATATGTAGAGCTACCTTAACTACTGACAATGTTGTGTTTCTGCTGCTCCATCTGCTGCAGATATGTAGGGCTACCTTAACCACTGACAATGTTGTGTTTCTGCTGCTCCATCTGCTGCAGATATGCAGAGCTACCTTTACCACTGACAATGTTGTTTTTCTGCTGCTCCTTCTGCTGCATATATGTAGAGCTACCTTAACCACTGACAATGTTGTGTTTCTGCTGCTCCATCTGCTGCAGATATGTAGAGCTACCTTAACCACTGACAATGTTGTTTTTCTGCTGCTCCTTCTGCTGCAGATATGTAGAGCTACCTTAACCACTGACAATGTTGTGTTTCTGCTGCTCCATCTGCTGCAGATATGTAGAGCTACCTTAACCACTGACAATGTTGTTTTTCTGCTGCTCCTTCTGCTGCAGATATGTACAGCTACTTTAACCACTGACAATGTTGTGTTTCTGCTGCTCCATCTGCTGCAGATATGTAGAGCTACCTTAACCACTGACAATGTTGTGTTTCTGCTGCTCCTTCTGCTGCAGATATGTAGAGCTACCTTTACCACTGACAATGTTGTGTTTCTGCTATTCCTTCTGCTGCAGATATGTAGAGCTACCTTTACCACTGACTATGTTGTGTTTCTGCTGCTTAGCTACATCTGTTATCACTTTTACTACTGTTTACAGAACACTACTACCATAAAAGTAAGAAAATAAAGTTCTGACAAATTCAATAACTTCTAGATAATACAATGTCAATGTCGTCATTGATCTGAATTGACCCGCGTCAGAGTTAAAATCGTAATCCAGTCCCAGTAATACACTCATCCTATGTTCAGTAACTGTTGTATGTGGAATATGATTATAATTTTTATTACATTCTTGATGACGTCAAGTGGCTTTATTAATCATATTAGGAAAGACATATATGATACTTAAACCGTGATTTGTTAACAGTTTATGTACAATGTAGTTTTCTGTTTAAACCGTACTTCTACTACTGCAACTGCTACACTATCACTAGTCAACTTGCACTACTACTCCCAGGGTCCTCTTTTGATTGTTTTTGGGCCGAAATTCCAAGATAACATTTTTTTATTTGGTGTGGATTTTCTGAAACTAAGGTAATCTGCAGCTGGTTAGGTTCAATTTTTGTACATGTATCATGAGTTGGGTTTTTTTTGCATTAAATACTTATTGCAAACGATGCGAAAATTCCCACTCTGAGGGCCCTGGCCGCATTTTCCCAAAGTGCTTTACTGCTTATACCTCTGCCAATGTTCTGTATATAATTACTACTTCTGCTGTTTTACTGCTACATCTGCCAATGTTCTGTATATATGTTATTACTTCTGCTGTTTTACTGCTACATCTGCCAATGTTCTGTATATATGTTACTACTTCTGCTGTTTTACTGCTAAATCTGCCAATGTTCTGTTTATATGTTTCTACTTCTGCTGTTTTACGGCTACATCTGCCATTGTTCTGTATATATGTTACTACTTCTGCTGTTTTACTGCTACATATGCCAATGTTCTGTATATAATTACTACTTCTGCTGTTTTACTGCTACATCTGCCAATGTTTTGTATGTTACTACTTCTGCTGCTTTACTGCTACATCTGCCAATGTTCTGTATGTTACTACTTCTGCTGCTTTACTGCTTCATCTGCCAATGTTCTGTATGTTACTACTTCTGCTGCTTTACTGCTACATCTGCCAATGTTCTGTATATAATAACTACTTATGCTGTTTTACAGCTACATCTGCAAATGTTCTGTATATAATAACTACTTCTGCTGCTTCACTGCTACCGTTGCCAATGTTCTGTATATACTAACTACTCCTGCTGCTTTACTGCTACATCTGCCAATGTTCTGTATGTTAGTACTTCTGCTGCTTTACTGCTACATCTGCCAATGTTCTGTATATGATAACTACTTCTGCTGTTTTACTGCTACATCTGCCAATGTTCTGTATATAATAACTACTTCTGCTGTTTTACTGCTACCTCTATCAATGTTCTGTATGTTACTACCTCTGCTGTTTTACTGCTACAACTGCCAATGTTCTGTATATAATAACTACTTCTGCTGTTTTACTGCTACATCTGCCAATGTTCTGTTTATATGTTTCTACTTCTGCTGCTTTACTGCTACATCTGCCAATGTTCTGTATATATGTTACTACTTCTGTTGTTTTACTGCTACATCTGCCAATGTTCTGTATATAATTACTACTTCTACTGTTTTACTGCTACATCTGCCAATGTTTTGTATGTTACTACTTCTACTGTTTTACTGCTACATCTGCCAATGTTTTGTATGTTTCTACTTCTGCTGTTTAACTGCTACATCTGCCAATGTTCTGTTTGTATGTTTCTACTTCTGCTGTTTTACTGCTACATCTGCCAATGTTCTGTTTATATGATACTACTTCTGCTGTTTTACTGCTACATCTGCCAATGTTATGTATATAATTACTACTTCTGCTGTTTTACTGCTACATCTGCCAATGTTCTGTTTATATGTTATTACTTCTGCTGTTTTACTGCTACATCTGCCAATGTTCTGTTTATATGTTACAACTTCTGCTGTTTTACTGCTACATCTGCCAATGTTTTGTATGTTACTACTACTGCTGCTTCATCTGCCAAGGTTCTGTATGTTTCTACTTCTGCTGTTTTACTGCTACATCTGCCAATGTTTTGTATGTTACTACTTCTGCTGTTTTACTGCTACATCTGCCAATGTTCTGTTTATATGTTACTACTTCTGCTGTTTACTGCTACATCTGCCAATGTTCTGTATATATGTTACTACTTCTGCTGCAATTTCTATTTATGCTACTATGTTCGGAACATTAATACCAACAAAAAAGAAAGAAAAATTATTTATCAGAAAATTCCGACATTCAATATAAGCAATAATTTTACATGAATGCCCTGATGATCAGCAGGGACTTGAGTCATTGATTACATACATTACCAGTGACGTCAAGTGTCTTTCACCAGTAAGAGGTTATTAATTACGTTAGGATAAAAAACCATTTCATATGGAGTGTTAAAATCCCAGATTTAACTAAGTAGGTTTGTAGGTAAATCTGGTTAAATCCCCGGTCATAAACATAAATGGGTGAATGCATAACTGGTGTGCCTGTGATCAATTAATTTATACTCAAAGTTTGTTACCTATATATAATTATTCAAATTATTGAAGGTACTTGTCCAAAAGTTCACAACGTAGGTTTATCACTAAGTGTCGTTTTTCTGGTAGTTAGGTCGAGATCTATTCTATTCATTATATTTTAACTAAATTTTATTTTAGTTCTTTTATACTTAAAGTCATTTTCAAAGCATTTTACAGGTTAATATAATTATATAGCATGTAGTTTGAGGCACAAAAATGCCCCAGCATGTATTTCAACAAGTACTTCGCAATTTTTCTCACATCAAGTTTTCTAAACCGAGCTGTGCTCATATCCACACCCTTGGTCCATGGGTACTGGTGACCTCCTCACTGGCTGCATGCCAATTCTATTAAGTACTTGCGTACTGTTCAGACCGAGGAAAGTCAAACTTGGATCTATAGTTACCCTATCCTTATCCATCGACACTCTGGCTTTGCATTATGGGATTGATCTTCCCATGTCTAATTAATTTAAACATGCAAACACTTCATTATTGGTCCATTAATTCATGCAAATGTTCAAAATATACAACAGAAAATCAATTTAGACTTTTAAAAGCACACAGGAATTATTCCGACTAGAGCTGTGTCACTCTCATCTGTTAAGGTTTTAATAATGTATCAATTAATCTTTTTAATATTTTTTTTTAATCATGCATATATATAAATATTCATGTACAATAATTTTCCTGTAAATTGGGATAAACCCTTTGAGATTGGGGAAAATACAGTTTGATTTGAGTGTTTTTTTTAAAGCTTTAGCAAACTAGGAAATAAAGCGTAACACAGAAAAGATAATGTTCAAACCATTTACTATCAGATATTACAATCATATTTCATAATAATATCTGTTTTTTAATATACTCACAAAATTTTTTTTTTTCCATTTTGGGAATTGTTTTTGCTTCAGTTGATTAAAAAACATGATTTTTTATTTAGGTAAAAAAACATGCTTAACCAGTTCTGAAACATTACAAAACTAGTTTGGTGATAACTTGCACACATATTTTAATCAGTTTTATTTTTATTTATTAAGATATGCTGACTCTGACCTACTGGCCCCCAAGAGAATACAGATCACCTCTACAAAGTTTGCGGTTCCCTAGGTTATCAGTAAGAAAAAGTATCTCCTATAAATAACCACTGTGACTTATCCATTGACCGAATGGCCCTAAATTTATAGGCGCCATTACTTACCAAGACCCTACATTTGAGGTCCCTTGGGCAACAGTTAAAGTTATCAGTCATAAAATTGATTTTCTATTTAAATAGCACAGTGATATTGACCTTTGACCTACTTCAAAATGAGTAAAGGTCATCTGTTTACGAAGACGAACCAAAGTGCAATGTTGGAGGTACCTAGGCAAAACCAATACTGAAATATTGGTTAGAAACCAAATTTTCATAAAAAGTAGCAGTGATTTTGACCTTTGACCCTAAAATGAAGTCTTAGCTTACAAAAAACCAAGGCAACCCACTCTGCAAAGTTTTATGTATCTCGGCCTAACAGCTCCCTAGTTACAAGTTTTTTATTAAAAGCTACTGTAATTTGACCTTTGACTTGCATAAACATCAGCATTGTCTGCACTATGAAGTTATTAAACCATCCCATAACAGTGACCATGACAACTGAGTCTTATTTCACGCAAACTAGATCCAATTAATCATCTAAGCAGGAGTGACTTATCTTACATTAATGTGCTTAACTAACAGGAGAAAATATATAATCAGATGACATTATGACATTGGTTCCCATGCCAGCGTGACAAAACTGACAGAATTATTATGAATTAACCCTTTACTTCATATAGACGCCTTTGGACACCTCTAATATATAGACGCCTTTGGACACCTCTAATATAGACGCCTTTGGACACCTCTAATATAGAAGGCTTTTGAATTATTGGGTGAATTATGTTTATATTAACTGACAGAGTGGAAAACAGTGCATGAAGTGTTCAGATTGCTTGTTACAAGCAATCTGAACTCTTCCTGCACTGTTTTCAAAGGCCTTCTGTGATAGGTGTGGTAAAACGTGTATCTATGGAGTAAAGGGTTAAACCAGTTGTACAGGATCAACAGGATCAGTCACTGTTATAGTCTAACCATGATTTCTTAAATTTATGTCTTTTTATGAAAATAATGCCAATGAGTAACATGGCGATTTTGACAAGCATAAAATATTACATATACCAAAGATTTCTTCGTTTGGTTGTTTTTGTATGGTGTTTAGCGCCACTTTCAACAATTTTTCAGTCGTATCACGACAACTGACTACTTGCGATTATTCTGAGTGCTGCGACACTAGAGTATCATGCCACAGACACATGGTGTAATACCTCACCCGGTCATATTATACTAACACCTGGACAACCTCCGACCTAGAGCTATCCTCATAATGCTGAGCGCTAAGGAAGGAAGCAGCTAGTATCTTAAAACATTTTTCAAGTATTTGGTATGAACCGACCAGGGATCGAACCCACGGCCTTCAGATGCGCCATTGCCACTCTACCACTAGACCCTGCTACAGTGTTCACCATTTGGAGACTTTGAACAAACATAAAACATTACACTTACCAAAGATTTCTCCATTCGGAGCATACTCGGACACCAGATACAGCATGTTCTTCGTTTCCATTACCTAAAATACAAAGAAAACATGCATTAAAACTATTGTATAATACTGTGTTTGTATGGGGATGTGTTTGTATGGGGATGTGTTTGTATAGGGATGTGTTTGTGTATAGGGATGTGTTTGTATGGGGATGTGTTTGTATGGGGATGTGTTTGTATGGGGATGTGTTTGTATAGGGATGTGTTTGTATGGGGATGTGTTTGTATGGGGATGTGTTTGTATAGGGATGTGTTTGTATGGGGATGTGTTTGTATAGGGATGTGTTTATATAGGGATGTGTTTGTATGGGGTTTTGAATTTTTTTACAACAGTTTTTCAGTTATGGCAGCCAACACACAAAATCATCTTTCCTTGGAGCCGATATGCAGAAAAACACCAATGGACACTTCTTTTCTTCGCAAGTCATTCACAACTACTTCCCCATATATTCAGCGATAGGAGATTCATGTCAGTAGAACAAAATTCATTGCAAATCACCAGAGATTGTGGCTGGGAGGGGATATGAACTCACAACATCGGACTGACAGTCAGATGTGTAACAGTTTTAAATGAGCTAGCTAGCTCTGGCTGCATGATGCTGACAACTATCACAATTGCTCACAGACTGGACGGAGCCCTACATCGACCTTAAACTGTAAACCAGCCAATAAGAGCAAACACCGTCACATGTCAACAAAGACATACAATTAGACTTATAACTATTATAGAATAAGGTTTTACTCATATATATATATCACAATTGTTGGTGGGCGATTTAAATATAACAATCATATCATTATACTGCAGTACATTACATCTGATGTGTCAGAGGTTTAAATAGAATGTTTATCCTTTAATACTACGTAATTATCTACTCATCTTGTAACAACAACAAGAAAAATACATAGACATGAAGATATGCTCAAGTGAACATGAAGATACGTTCAAGTGGACATGAAGATACGCTCAAGTGGACATGAAGACTAGTGGACTCAGTTAAATTCGTAGTGTTTTTATTCCGAACTGAGCTAGGCCCTCACGATCACAGAATCTCCCCCCTCTCACCACTCCCATTATGACTATATAAAAATTTACAAAAAATTTACATTTCTGAAGTACAATACACTATTTCTAGGTATTGTATTGTGCCTTTTCCATACTAATCAAAATATGGAGAAACTTGTTAATTCTAGTAGACTTGTGTGACGCATTAGTCATAATGGTTCGCCCACCTGGAAGGTATCTCGCTAATTAAATACAAAAAGCAATCTCTCCTATAAATGCCAAGTTATGTGACAAAATAAGAAGTTATGATACCATTTACATGTACATGTATAATATGTAGGTACATCAGAACTAATGGTGCTCCTGACTGTTTCAGTTCAAACACCATCTTCAGTATATATACAACTGTTAATTTTACTGGTAGGTGAAAATACACATTTCTAAGTATATCAAGTGGGCTGTGGATAAAGATGTTAGCTGCTTACACAAGGTCGTAGGTTTGATCCCAGACTTGACACGATGGCCTCTCAAAATCAGCACTGATCACTACTGGTTCTACACAGGAAATAGATTCTTCAAGAGTGAATCAATTAAACTTTCAGCTTACTTTGCAATCAAGATACAATAAATTAAGGTGAATTAAACTAAGCATCTCTTGTCAGCAATTACATTTTCTGCTTGAGCTAGACTTAAACCCATTACTTTAGCCTTAAGAGACTTGTGGTCATAAACAGCTTAGCTACCTTTGACTACTTGTTCACAGGACTCCTTAAAAAAGTATTTATTAGATAAAATATAAATTAGTAGTTGTATGCCCTTGCGATATATAATGACTATGTACATTATGACATCACAACTAATGTCATCAGTACAATCCATACATCGTGACGATGTACGGTTCATTTGTTTCCGAAGTGAGAAAAAAGTCCCAGCATGCAACTGGGCAACCAGTGATATAACACAATTGTGCAAGTAAGGTAGACTATATTAGGAGTGTACTTTAATTGTTCACATTTAGTTTTGATTGGACAGAGATAACAACACTTAGACAAGGCCTAGAACTGACACTTTTCTATCCTTCATCATTCATTACCTTAGAAAGTTTAATTCTTTTTTTTAATGGGATTTTACTCCCTTTTCAACACATTTCAGGTTATATAATTTATGACATATCCAGTTTTACTGGTGGAGAAAGACCTCAGACTGAGTAGAACCACCGTCCTTCCGCGAGTTACTGGCAAACTTTCTCACATAAATTTTTTTGAGCTAACGAGACTCGAACCTACAACCTTAGCGATGAGAGTAAAGTGAGACGGGTCTTAGACCACTCAGTCAAGAAGGACCCTAGAAAGTATTATAAAGGATAAACTCTCCCGTCCTTAGTGTTCATCATTTCATTATCATTCAAAAGGGATGTCAAAACAATAGGCACAAATGGACCCACGCCATTCACTTGATTTCAAATTTTCAAATTTTGAATGGAAAAAAGCCTATGAAAAATTAACAGATGAGTAAAAAAAAAGAGAGAGAAATACAGTGATTTCGCATTTGTTTGAAATCCATTATTTCAGTTAAAAAGTAAAACATACACTCCAGTCTTAAAATTCCATAACTTCTATGACGGTCATCGTTAATATCATGTACAATAATTATCATAGTGATTTATTATGAAGACGGACTAATACACGTAATTGAGTCCACAACATTTGGTAATCAGAAACCAGGTGTGAAATTGGTCCCCTAACCCTGGATTATTTGAACCCTTAAAACCCTTGCTAATAATATGAATAAATTTATCTATCAGTTCTCATTATGAAATTAAATATATATGAATTCACTGTATCTATATGATCCAATGGGTTTATAAATCTGTCCTTTAAAACAGCATGATGAGTGGTCATGAATCCTTAACTGAATACTACTCAGTATAAAGCTATCAGTTCATGTATGTAAATTTGTCCACCCTGTCCAGATGTGTTGCATGTAATTCCATAGTATATAAGTCATGGTCGACACCAAATTTATTTGGTTTGGCAGTGGCCTTGATATTGTATCTATGGTTTGCATTGTAGCTAGGCACACACGCCGTAGTCTGGTCTGTACATTTATGTCTTGGTTATTCACAAATAATTATCTCTATTTATATATCATGCATTGTGAATGAGAATCTGAAAAGATAAAAAAAATCATAAAATCCATTGTTGTGAATTTAATTATCTCCCTTTTATATATATATATATATATATATATATATATATATATATATATATATATATATATAAAGGGAGATAATTATAAATATGTGTGTGTGTGTCGTGTGTGTGTAAAAATCAAAGTTGCCTTACTAGACCTAAAATAGACCCTTACCCCTTCATTTAAACAAAACTTGAAACTCCTACTCAAAAGGATCATTTACACCAAATATGAACATATAAGGCTGATTGGCCGACAACTGAAACAGGGTATTCACAATAACTCACCCTTAGCTTTTGAACCTTAATTTTGAACTTTCCCCCTCAGTACATCAATTATAACCAAAATTGTGTATAATATAAGACTATAATTATCAAGTATGCAGGAAGTACCATATTGACCAGTTTTCTTTGAGGGGGTCGCTTTATCTACGTTTTTATTAGCATAATATATTAATAGTAGAGGACGTGTTTATTGATTGTTCGTTCTTCACCACAACAGTGACGTCAATCCTGTACGAGAGTGTGACACACATTGAAGACAGCACAATTGATAGCACTGCAGGTAGGAATAAAAGCAGTATGATTGTCAAGTCAATAATAAAGTCCTTATTTAATAGAAAAATGATGGTAGCTGCTTACTCTTCTTTTTTTTTTAAATTGGTACTCTTAAAGACATTCTCGTAATCCTCTGGACATCTGAACAAATAATTTGTTTGCTGTGTTACTTTCACAACATATTTGAAATGCTAAACCTTTTTTTGATTTACAGACAATATTTGATTTTTTTTTCCTACAATTTCTTTTTTTTTTAAAAGTGAAAATAAATACAACTCTGGCAAAAGAATAAAATTAATGCTCCTTCCCACTAACTAAAAGTCCTCCCACTTATAAAAGTCAACCCCACCAAATTTTTATGGAAAAAAATGACATACTAGGATTTATCTTTTTTACGTTTCTTTAATTGTAGTTCTTCTCGTAGGATGAAAGATACAATTAAGTTTAATACTTCAATTAACCTTGACTTTAACAGACGAGAAAATATGAATTGAATATAAAGTTTTGTTGTTACTACGCTGGGCCCGATTACCTCAGTCGGTTACGCGTCTGACTTCCAATCCAGGGGATCGTGAGTTCGAATCCCTGACTGGCAACAGTCTCCGTGATGACTGATATATGACATTTTGTCTCATTATCATTCATCTCTCACCGCTGATTCAAGTGGTGAATTTATCAGTTACCTGCCTTGCTTGTGTACTGGTTAACCTTTCAGGATCCCAGGACACAGTGGTTAGGTCAACTGATCATCTATTAGCCCTCGATGGCATAAAAATGATGCTCAATATTCAATAAATCAATCAATCAATCATTGTTGTTACTTAAGACCTCTGGATTCGTAGACAGTCTTGTTATAGAGAGATAACCGGGCCCCAGTATTTATAAGCATCAATAATACATCATCGTCATCTTTATTATATATACAGTGCTCCAAGAAAAAAAAAAATTGGGACTAGCCCAGGGCAAGTAAGTTGAAAAAATCTACTTGTCCTGGCTGAAAAATAACTTGCCCTGATCAATGGTTCACATGCCCAGATTTTTTTTACCAATACACCTTGCTGTATAATATGAAAAATGTAATCATAGACTTAAATGTATTAATTTTATGTAGGGTTAGCTCCCCTTTACATTATGCATGTCTAAATCACAAGTTTTAGAGGTTGAATAAGACCGGGAGAAGTGAGAGAATTTCGGGAGAACTGACTACCTCTCTATCAGTATGCCCGACTTATTATGTTGTATTAAATCTTTGTTCTTTATTGACTATCATTTCTGTTCTGTCGATTCAGTGGCAGTGTGGGAGCAGGAGTATATTTAAAACATTATTTTAAGTATCTTTCTCTTGTTTTCTAATTATTGCTGTCATAACATACAATAATGGCAATGTCAAGTCTCTAAAGCTATTCAATCTATCCAAGAGAACTTGGCAATATGATAAATAAATGCAGTCTATGATAGCCTTCAAATATCTAGAAAGTGCAACTAGTCAACTATATTTCTAATATTAAAAAAACAACAACACATAATTCATCTTAATTGTTGTTTTCAATTCCAAATCATGCCAAAGAAAATTATATGCTGAAACTACACAACAAAAAAGCTATGTTTTTTACTAGAATACCCCACCCACATTTTTCTTTACCGTGAACTCAATTTAAATGTCAACTTTCACGTTTCACAGATTAAAATTTGTATACATACAGTTCCAGTTATTGTAAATCTACGAAATATTTATAAAATTACCAGAACCTATGCTGACATTTTACATAACGCGATCGATCACAAATTATCTGTAAAAACATAATCAAATTTTAGAAATTGTTACCATTTTTGCAAAGGGAGGTAATTTTATACTCTTCATAATGAAGAATTTGAGAGACACCCGCGAATAACGTCATCGTCTTTTTGTTTTTGTCTTTGCTCGGGGTAGGTGGTAAGAAACGTGTACCTTGGTCGTAGATATCTGATTAATCAGAGCGGTTAATAAAAATAGATTAATTTATATTCAAAGCTATCCACCAATCGCATTAGAGGAATAGAAATAGATAAATGAATATGCATGAGAGGTTTTCCAATGTCGCATTGTCGGGCATGTGGTGTGATAAACACCGCGGGGGTCAATTGTTTATAGTGATTAGTTACGGTCTATTAACAACAGTTTGACCTGTGCCAGTATCGAATAGAGATATTTGCAGACCTGTGTATTGTGAAAACTAGCTTGTCTGATTTTTAAGACAAGCCCGACGGGCAAGTAACTTTGAAAAAGGCACATGCCCGGATTCAGATTTGACAAGCCCCGGGCATCAGGCTATCCTATTCTTGGAGCACTGATATATCTGTATATCATACATTTAATTCATGCATTAATTGCACGACTATAGGTATAAATGTAATTTAATATTTGTCTGATTATTTCTTGATTCTAACAAATATTCTCACAAAAAGCAATTAAATACCAGCATGTCAAATCATCATTTATAACATTATATCTTAGATGTTTATTCTAACTATCCTGGCTCCTTTGGTCTTTGTTACTAAATTAATTGCAACTGAAGAAAGTTTGTTAAAAATATTACGTCTTAGGTATTGCACTGTTACAAGTGGTGACCATTATTTTATGAAATGAACAACATTTGAACTGCTCATGGGTCAAGGCTGAACACAGTTACCATTCCTTTAATGTTTGCTTGGAAAGACTGAGTACGGCCAAACCTGTGTAAGTGGTCACCTCTATTAAGCAGCCACTTGTCTTAAGCAGCCACATTTGCTATTTCGCATTTCTATGCTTTCGGAGTAAATTAACCTGTATTAAGTAACAACCTGTCTTAAAAGGTCACTTTTGCTTCTTCCCTTGAATGGCTGCTTAAGATAAGGTTTGACAGTGCATATACTAACTCAGATGAAGCAATACTAACTGAGGTGACACAGTTTATCAAGGAATGCATTGTTTGTTTCTCAGTCAGTACATTCTAGAAACTCCCTTCTATGTGGTAATGGAATAATCCATAAACAAAAATGGAAGAGTCTACTACCGATATTCAGTGAGTTCTAAAGGTTACATTTTTCCAAATCGGCTATAAAGCTATAAGGCATGCATTATATAATTATTTAAAACTTGTCATCCTGGTTAGCAATTAAATGCTTTCCTCTAGGAATGTTAAGGGTGCTCAGACTAGTTTATAAATAATTCCGTCTCCGCTCATCGGAAATGTCTCTTCACAAAAAGCATGATGTTGTATATCAGCCTTTGTTACATATAAAGGCCTGTGGTTACTTACAAACATATAGAATATCGATATGTTTACTAGATCATCTCCTACCACCATTACATAATATTGCTTGGAGTGTAAACTTACATGTAGCAAATTTAAATAATACTGTATGCAATAGAAATACTAATTAAACGAATTGCCTAACAATTTTTTTGATGCCAGTGTTTTTGGGGGAATGGGAAGGGTCCTTTCAAGAGGGAGAAATTATAGCGCCACAATGATGAAAAGGAGGGGAAAATAAAAATAAATTAAATATTGATACTTCTGTTGCCTATTCAAATCAACAATTGATACCATTTACACACAGAGTAAACCCCTATAAATTCATTATTTGTGAACTAAACAAAAAATGGTTTTCTGGGCCTACATTGTTTGAAAAACAGAATCATCCTTTCATTGCTGCGAGTATTTTAATATACATCCAATAAGCCAATTAATGAAAGGTAAGCCAGCCAATAGACTGGCCCAGACAAATAGTATGTTCAAATATAGACGCTGTCGTAGCGTTCTATATCATGGATCTATAAATTACACATATATAAATGCCATGTGTTGCTTTTAAACCTGAATGCTTCTATTTACAGAAAAGTCAGTGGGAGGGAACTCGGGCTTACATAAAAGTTCAATCTCATTGAAACTTAACCTCATGAAATGCTGCAATTAATCGAAAACCAGTGAGAGAAATGTCAAAGTGTGTTTTACTTCATGTACACACACAAGGATATTTTCTCACTGAAATGTTTCCTTTGTCTTTTTCTGATAATTATGTTGAAATTTTCAACAATTCAAGACAACTACAAAGCAGTTATAAATAACATAAACGATTGCGCATTCTTGTTGACACTATTGGCATTTACAAATAAAACAATTCAGTTTATTATGTGACAGTCGACACAAAGTTGATAGCAATGTAAGTTTTCATTACATGTATATATATGTATATATACCACATGCCTGGTAATCTCCCAAACCATCACATAAACGTGATGCAAATAAAATGTCTGGTCACAAGAAATATAATACTATACTTGGGTCAACTGATAAAATCACTTGGTAATCACCCGGCATGCCGAAAATTTACAAACTTCGCCATTGCTGGTTTGTGTTTCCAGAAATTATTACAGACAGTTTTTTTCACCATTTTGGGAAAATGACCTATACCCTTGGAATTGGGAATTTTAGTGACATTTTCATTAACATTGAGAAAACTTTTGCATTAAATACATTTGTTCAACTTCATAAAAATGTGTACGCTAAAAGTCTTTCTTCTCTGGCCATTTAATTAAAGAACCAATGTCATACTCAATTCAGAATGGGGAAAACTTTGTTTATTTCACCAAAGAATTATGGCAAATTTCAATTTACAATTATTGAAGCTATCAAGTGGAAATTTTTACCACTCAGTTGGGGAAAAAAGATACTATTTGTAATTGGGAATATGACCCAATAACGGCTATAAAAATGGCCGAAAAAAAACACAATGCAGACAAACAAGGTTTATCATCTAACAATAACCTGTATGCGTGAAGCTGTATTCATAAATATGCCATACAACATTCCCGGATTTCTTATTTTTCTTTCTTAGACACAAGAAAAATACAAAAACATTGAAGGAAATAACTCTGTTGTCTAAATTTCTTTTGATGGGACCAGCACCACGTGTATGTGATGGCTTGTGATATTACATGCATTAGATGGTTGCCTAAATAATAATGGGTTTTCTGCAGATAAATACATTAACACCCATACTACAAGTAAGTTTCTAATACATAACAATGAGAGCTTCTTCAATATACATGTCTATACTATAAATGTAATTAGTTATATCCTGGCACATAACAATTAAACTTCCTGCTGTACAATTCAGTAATATATAATTTACTCATAAGGACTTCACTATTATTTTTATGGCTTTCTCAGTATATGTTAAAGGCAGTATATCAGGGAAAAATGCTATAAATGTCTTTAAAAAAATAAAATTATTTTTAAAATGGATAACAAGAATCTCATTATCGTTAATAAATAAAATCCCTAATGGTTTGGTATGTCAAATCTCCCAAAATGTGACAAAATTGATATTCAAATTGGAATGGTAAACTCGGAACAAAATCCTAATTCTAAAAATAGGCAGCACTTAAATACTGCTTGAAGACCTTTGCATCATCCTTCGGATTCTTTCTAAGATGAAATAATTTTGTTCTACGTGTATACCTGTATAACAGATCATATTGAAATCAAAATGAAATCACATGGCTCATTTGATTTAATACGTCTCAAAATATATTGCACTATTTTATTACTTGAGAACAGTTGTTAAGGTTTTATCAGCTTCATTTATTTTATACAGGTAAGACAGGTATAGGGATACAGGTATAAACTGATTGCATAAGAAACTTCATGCTTTACCTATGCCATGCAATGATGAACTTGCCTGATTATCAACTAACTTTGAATTGATTCTACTGAAGACATTCCCTAGTAAATACATTGTATAGACCTTAATTAGTAAGCAAGTAACTAGGAATTCCCTGGTGCATATCATTTAAAGCTTTTACAGTTGTATATATAATTACTAATTAGGACTTCCCTGGTTCATATCATTTAGAGCTTCTACAGTTGTATATATAATTACTTATTAGGACTTCCCTGGTTCTTATCATTAAAAGTTTCTACAGGTGTAAATATAATTACTAATTAGGACTTCCCTGGTTCATATCATTTAGAGCTTCTGCAGTTGTATATGTAATTACTTATTAGGACTTCCCTGGTTCATATCATTTAGAGTTTCTACAGGTGTAAATATAATTACTTATTAGGACTTCTCTGGTTCATATCATTTAGAGTTTCTACAGGTGTAAATATAATTACTAATTAGGACTTCCCTAGTTCATGTCATTTAGAGCTTCTACAGGTATAAATATAATTACTAATTAGGACTTCCCTGGTTCATATCATTTAGAGTTTCTACAGGTGTAAATATAATTACTAATTAGGACTTCCCTAGTTCATGTCATTTAGAGCTTCTACAGGTGTAAATATAATAACTAATTAGGACTTCCCTGGTTCATATCATTTAGAGTTTCTACAGGTGTAAATATAATTACTAATTAGGACTTCCCTGGTTCATATCATTTAGGGCTTCTACAGGTGTAAATATAATTACTAATTAAGACTTCCCTGGTTCCTATCATTTAGAGCTTCTACAGGTGTAAATTTAATTACTAATTAGGACGTGAAGTCTTCCCTGGTTCATATCTTTAGAGTTTCTACAGGTGTAAATATAATTACTAATTAGGACTTCCCTGGTTCATATCATTTAGAGCTTCTACAGGTGTAAATATAATTACTAATTAGGACTTTCCTGGTTCATATCATTTAGAACTTCTACAGGTGTAAATATAATTACTTATTACGACTTCCCTGGTAAATATCATTTAGAGCCTCTACAGTTGTATATACAATTACTTATTAGGACTTCCCTGGTTCCTATCATTTAGAGCTTCTACAGGTGTAAATATAATTACTAATTAGGACGTGAAGTCTTCCCTGATTCATATCTTTAGAGCTTCTACAGGTGTAACTTTATATAATTACTAATTAGGACTTCCCTGGTTCATATCATTTAGAGCTTCTACATGTGTAAATATAATTACTAATTAGGACTTCCCTGGTTCATATCATTTAAAGCTTCTGCAGTTGTATGTGATTAACTATAAGGACATCTCTAGTACATATATACTTTATAGATCCTCTTAAGTCAAGAACACATCAACTACTTATTAGGACTTTCCTGGTGACATCATTACAGCTTCCCCACTGACCATCATACAGAGCTTCTACAGTAGCATATCATTACGAATTAGGTCTTCCCTAGTTTATGTATTCAGTATGACATAACCATATAAGAGCTCTTTCTGTATGTAATTACTTAACAGGAAATCAAAAGTACATATCATTTAGAGCTTAGGACTTATGAAAGTTCACTTTAGGTACAAGTAGATATAAATCATGTATTTAGCTATCCACCTGCACATAATACAGTTTATTCACCCAGTGTGTGTACTATAAATATTATAGTCCTACTAAGAACTCTTTACAGCTTACCTGATAAATTTTTATGATATGTTGATGACTTAGCAGCTTCATAATTTGCACCTCTCTGTAAACCTTCTCTAAATTATTCTGGTCGAGTCGTGTTTTATCAATAATCTTAATGGCAACCTGAAAATAGAATGAATTACTTGGATTTGTATGATGTACTTAAAAAACATAAAACATTTTATGCCGCCAACAGGAAGGAAAACTTTGAGCTCACTTTCCAACTAAATGCAAAAACAGCAAGCAAACATGTATTTATGTAAACTGGAACAAAACAATTGACATAAATGTATATTCAGATTAAGCTAAAACCAGGATACATATAGAACTGCAAAGTTTCTGACATGGGCCGTCAATCAAACAAGTTGATAGTCCAATCAGCAATCAACATTGTTTCCAGGACCACCAATTTCCTTAGACAAGCAAACCATCTCTAACCCTTTACTTCATATAGACGCCTTTGGACACCTCTTATATAGACGCCTTTGGACACCTCTAATATAGAAGCCTTTGGAAACCTCTAATATAGACGCCTTTGGTCACCTCTAATAGAGACGCCTTTAGACACCTCTAATATAGACGCTTTTTGACACCTCTAATATAGACGCCTTTGGACACCTCTTATATAGACGTCTTTGGACACCTCTAATATAGACGCCTTTGGACACCTCTAATATAGACGCCTTTGGACACCTCTTATATAGACGCCTTTGGACACCTCTTATATAGATGCCTTTTGACACCTCTAATATAGACGCCTTTGGACACCTCTAATATAGACGCCTTTGGACACCTCTTATATAGACGCCTTTGGACTCCTCTAATATAGACGCCTTTGGACACCTCTTATATAGACGCCTTTGGACACCTCTTATATAGACGCCTTTGGACACCTCTTATATAGATGCCTTTGGACACCTCTAATATAGACGCTTTTTGACACCTCTAATATAGAAGGCTTTTGAATTATTTGGTGAATTATGTTTATATTAACTGACAGAGTGGAAAACAGTGCAGGAAGAGTTCAGATTGCTCATTATGATTATGAGCAATCTGAACTCTTCCTGCACTGTTTTCAAAGGTCTTCTGTGATTGGTATTTATGGAGTAAAGGGCTCAGTAAACATTATAAATTATATGTGTTTACTTGGGCAAACTAAAGCCGTGTGGCTAGTGGGCTGAGCGGCTAATCACTGTTGTGTCAGGTTTATTCTGTACATGGATGTGAGACATGTATCTGATCTTTGACCTTTCATGACATGCATGAGCCACAGTGGTCCTATTCTTGCCATCACTCGTGTAGCACCCTGGAACCTCAATTTTTTTTATATTGTTTAACCTTGATAAAAAACTGACATGGCACACTTTTGAAAGATTATGTAAACCGTTTGCAGAGATAGTATCACTATAACATTCAAACATGACAACAACAATATATCAGTTACACATACCATAAATTATTGTTTAGTTTTTACACAAAATGTCACGAATGTCATCAAAATTATGTTTATACTGTTCAGTACTTCATTTTTATTTGCCAGTCTGGACTATTCAAGATAGTAAACCTCTAAATATCTGAAGGAAGTAGCACACTTAAAAAATTTGCACAATGGTGATAGAAGATATACAATTAAATATGTCCACACATTTGTAATCCAAGAAAATATGTATTACAAATTTACCCTTTTTATCGTGGGATATATACACGTCTCTGTGGACAGTTGTGTCATTTTTTTGCCATGGTAAATGTTGATTCTTCGCTAAAAAAGTCCAATGTAATTAAATGGTTTGGAATCATTTCAAAATGATACATAGATGTTATTTCTTGCTGCATTAGTCTAACTGGTTGCAGGTTTCCTTAGTTCCTTTAAGTATCACTACACAGTAAGGCCCTTTTTTTCCCAAGGTAACATGATTCAGAGGCCTATGTAATTTAGGTTTTGAAATATTTTCAAAATGGTTCATAGTGGTTGTGATTTCTTACTGCAGATGAGTAAAGTAAAAGTTGGCATAGCATATACTGCAATAAGACATCACTGGTGTTAAAAAAGTGACTTTTATAGGATTTCAACATATGTATGTATTTATGAGCATTTGAGGACTTCTTTTTTCAATAAAGCTCAGGGTGTCACTGCACCCTCTTTAAAAAAAAAAAAGCTGGTCAACCTACCAGTATTGTGCATTTTCATGTGGGTATACATTTCTGACATGAAAAAAAAATACTTGAACATTTTTTTACGTGGAATTCTTTTTTTACAATGGAAATCCTAGACCTTCCTCTATATAGAACAAAGAACAAAGTTCAACTGTGTAGTGAGACCTTTAACCATAATATTCTCCCTTTAGAGTAACTAGTACCCTCCCCCTACCTAATTTCAGTAAAATAAGGGATGGGGGGGGGGGGGGGATGTTTATTCCAGGGTAGCGGGACAGGTTAAATTTCAGCCAAACGAGGGCCAAGATCTATGGCTTATATTTGTTATATTTTTAAAAACAAGATAAAATCATCACAATTACTGCACTTGTTAACAAAATAAATTATAGTAATGAAATACCGACAAACAATTTGTAATCGACTCATTAACTAATGGTTTTCTGAGTTTGCGTCATCCCTTCGCCTGTCATTTAACTATACATCAAGTTAATTACGGACTATGACTTAAACTGACATGGGCAGAGTCAAGATGTCACTTGCATCATGTATGTCCACATTTACCTACTATTGAAATATGATGGTTTTAAAAAACATTTCATTTCTTTAATAAAAAACAGTGTTGTTTTAATTCTAAGAATCATGCCCCACCCATTAATATGAAAACTTGGATCCTTCCCTGACTTCAGATAAAAGCTAATTTTAATAATGCTTTCAAGCAGACAGCATAGGCAATTGAACAATAATTATAAAATAATCAAATGTTTAATGGATCGTAAGGTTTAAAATTTGTTTACAATTGTCTAGAGTGTAATTATTAACCCTAACATTTTATTTAAATTCTTAACAACTGAAAAATGCTGACCTTTGTAACTCAGTATTTTCCCATGAGTAAGCTTTAGATCTTGTAATTGTTACGGACCAGAAATAAAATACTCTTGTTAGGGTTCCCAACTGACCCTTAAATTGAGACTGAGCCATGACCCTTATAGGTTTTTTGGCATCTTGCAAAAAAAGAATGAATGAATAGGGTTTTACAGCGTACCAACACACTAAAGGTTATACAACGCCAACAGGAGGGAAGATTGCAGACTCACTCTTCATGTACAAAAACAACAAATTACATACATATAAAAAAAATACATCAACAAATGTATATGCAGAATGAACCTAGAACCTTAAGATACCTGCAGAGTTTCAGCCAATTCTATCATATTACTCAAATTGTTGCTTCCTAGTATACAACATGCATGAGCCACAGTGATCCTATTCTTGCCATCACTTATATGGCTCCCTGGAACCACACGGAAAAAAAATGAAAGAAAAATAATGAAATTACTTTTAAAAATAAACTGCAGAATGAATCTGCTTAATTTGTGTGTATAAAATGATATTTGTATTGCAGGGTTTTCCATGAACTTAAATTTTGTATTTAAGCCACACTTTTTAAACAAATGTCCTTTAAAACTCTCCAATCTGCCTATAAAGTTTGATTATAACCAAATTTCAAATTATGAGAGAAAACACTGGTATCAATTGTTCCTTTACTTGTTGGTTATTAAATAATAATTGTTTTTTAATGAGGCCATTCTTTAAAAAAAAAATTGTTTGCTGTGCATTGACCCAGTATTTTTCATGTGGGTAGGTAGGTAGCTAGTTTTTTTTGTGCTAAATTTTGATTATGCAAAGTCATTTTTAAGAAAAATGAATGATATCATGGAATAAAAATTAAATGCTTTCCAAGTCAACAAAAAAGTTAGGATAGCTGCAATTTTGAATGAGTAAGTAGGAGCACAGCAAAAAAGGTAAAGTCTGTTAGCTTATAATAGGCCACTATCATGACAAAATAAGAATTAGTTTGATAGGTTATGGTAGTAGGGATGGGATCACAAAGAATTTCATGTTGTGATACAGAACCAACGATCATGATACGTATCATGTTATTCTCTATTAAAAATCGTCTGTCTAGTTGTGAAAGATCAAATATAAAGCATCTAAAGAGAGATTTTATTTGAAAATAATTTTATCAGATTCCTTCTGTTTAAACTCTGAAGTATACAACCTCAAACTTTTAACAAAATATAACATTATCAATAACTGACTAGAACTAACACTGACCAATCTCAAATCAAATATTTATGCACGCTGAGTATTGCTGACCGAGATTTGTAGATGATTAGTAAATGTGTAGAAAAATTTGCCTAGCCGCCTGCACATTTCAGTTCTCTAGCAAGTTCTACATGCAACCAACCACATTTGCTAGTATTTGTGTCCAGGCCGAAGCTTTTTCCTTCAGGTGTTTATAATTTCATGTTCTTTGCCGATCTCCGACATGTTCGTTGTTGTTGGTAATGAATCAGCAAAATGTGTAAAAATTAATGTGACACAGTCTAATGCACATGGGCGCTGGTTACCGAATTTGCCCCAGGTCGAATACGTAAAATATTTTAAACAGGAAACCACTTTGCTATAGCAACGTTTTGAATTTGGAAACTCTATAAAATTAACTAAAAATAACTGACATTATTTAGCTCCGATTTTTCGAAAATTTATATTTATTTTAACAGTTTACGGAATTCACAGAGCGTATTGGTATGTGAGGAGCGTATCATGATATTGATTCTGTATTGCAGTATATCGGTATACCAGTAACACCATGAACCACTATATGGTAGTGGAATTAACTACTGACGAGGAACTGGTTTTGATTGTTTTATTATCAACTAGTTTCGACCCTTTCTGGGTCTTCTTCATATAAAAATTAAGTGAAAAATAAATACAAAAGAAAAAAATACAACCCAATTTCCATCATCAAAACCATTTAAAATCATTTTTTTAATGGCTTTAATGCCAATTTAAAACAATGAAAAACAGGAATTCCCTAACAAATCAGTATTGTGATAGTACTGCATTGATACATTATTAGTAGTTATTAATTGCATTAGTGTGCTGAACAATTAATTATTTTGAAAGAAAATAATATATTACGGAAAAATATGGTTACCCTGATATCCGTTACATAAATATAAAGCAAACAAGATTTCGTATCACAAGGTTTTAAATCACTGATAATACAATATTAATATCAGAAGAATAGGTGTTTTTGACTTCGAAGGAGATTAATTTACTTTATTTGCACTGCTGCAGTGGGCTAGTGGTAGAGCTTCTGTCTGTCTGCTAAAGGTTGTATGTTTGATCCCCGGCCGGTCATACCAAAGACTTTAGAAATGGTACAAGCTTCCTAGCTTGACACTCAGCATTTAGAGTGTAGTTCAAGGTCTGGATGGCCCCATATCACTGTTCATAATGTGTCTGCAGCATGGTACTTCATTGCAACAGTGCTCAAAATACTGTTTGAAGAAGACACTGTCACAATGACTGAAACAATGCTGAAAGCCATGCTAAACACCATACCACACCTTTAAAATAACAATGTAGAGCAGTATGTGTATGACTGCTTTGTAAATATTTTTTTTATAATCATTTGCAGAGTGCATTCAACGAAAGTAAATATATTGTGAATGAAATAGAGACAACTGAAGTTCACAGATGTGATGACCTGTATGACAGGTGTGTGCCTCGCATATGTCATTAAGCTCTGACGTTAATTAGTTTCAGTGTATAATACACAGAAATACCTGTACACTTCCGGTTTCGTTGACCCCCCCCCCCCCCCCCCCCCCCCCATCCCAAAATTTACTATGCAACAGCACCGCTACTTTTTGCAAATCTTGCCGAATGCCTGCATAAATTTAGTAGTAAAACAACTGCTCTGCAAATTAGTACAAACGACTTAAGCACCACATGCAACTTTAAATGACCCTTACCTCAGTTTTTGTGATTCGATGTTTTGCTAACTTCACAACGGCAAAATTGCCCTTCCCTATTGTTCGTTCTATATCGTAAAACCCGACCCTCACTTGTCCTTTGGACCTCTCTGCCATGACCATTGTTTATCTGGGAGGTCTACACCAAAATATCCAACAGAATACACTTGAATTTAAAACTTTCCTTTCTTTTCTCTCTCTCTTCGACATTCTGTTTTCTTTACATGCCGATAAAGTGCTTGTGACGTCACCATCTACGCCAGTGCACAAGTAAAGCTAGGCCTGTATATCTTGGTTAAGTTTCGTATCCTGTGGTTGCTAAGGCTATGACGTAATTTGACGCACAGGAGCGATATAATTATATACATGAATGGAAAGAGCGTTGCATCGCCGGGCTGATTAATAGAGCAACCTTTCAAATCTTATTAACATCTGAAGATTACAATACACAAGCAAAATCGGTGATAGTTTGGTTCTGCATGCAAGAGAATGTCATTACTCGGAAAAACAAACAATATCGGAATCATCTCGTAATTGGCAAGCTGTAACTGTGTTAATTAATGCATTGTTTTATTTTATCAATAGGCCTACGTAGTGTGACGTGCACTCGTTAATTTAACGTGTATTAAGTTTTTATATATTTTAATGAAGATAGGATGTTATCATTGATTCGGTGAAAATTGATGTTAACTGAGGAAGGATTGCTAGTAATATAACTGAGGTTTATTATTTTACTTATTCGAAACAGTGACTTAATGGATAGGTCACTGTTCACAGTGACTTAATGGATAGGTCACTGTTCGAAGGTACGTGTTTATGATGCAAACACGATACATGTAAGATAAAAGGTTAACGCTTTAAAAAAAATATAATGCAGATATAATCAGTAATGGCTTCCTTGTAGTCGATGACATACGTTAAATACAGACACGTCATATACTACAACAATGAGAGAAAGAAAAAATGTCAAATAAACCGGGGTTTTCCCCCTTACTATTTGTGTAATTTATAACTTTTATGAAACTATTATTGCTGTAAGAACATTAGACACGACAGTTTTGCTAATTTGTAAAACATAAAGAAATAATATTTGTATGAACTAACAATTTTGAGTTATTTTTGAATAAATAGTTATACATATGCATACACTAACGGAAAGATACGGTAGTGTTGAAATCGAACTTTGTTCATCAAACTTTACCCCTGTGATCGAACAAACAGATGTAGATACAACAGAAGCCTGCTCTATCTTCATACTAGAATTTAAGACATTATTAACATGGTCTCACTGGAGTCTCACTAGTTTTATGTTTTAAGTTATTTATTTTACATCGAGTGTGAAAAAAATTATTACAACTTGGACAAATCACTCACTAAGTCTTCCTGGCTTGAACCAGTACTAAGTATATGCAGCAATAGTGTCTAGCTCAAGGACACCACACATAGCCGTGGCGGAGGATCGGACCCACGGTAATAGGTTCGATGCTCTATCACTGAACCACGCGATCTACGCTAATTTAATGGTGAAAACGTATATAAAAAAAGTAAACGTATCACACTTGTCGAGTGTCCATCACGTGCTCATGATTGTGGTTAAGTATGTATTTTAAGTCAACCACTGAGTGCGTAAAGGCTTCAAGTTATTTGACAACACCCACTAGTCGCCCCTCACGTGAACCGCAAGTTTCGCGCCGTAAGCCTTATGTTGAACTAAACCCAGGCCGAGAATAGGACCGTGCGGAGCACCTACGTCACGAGATTTAACTTCGTTATAACGATTTCCTTACTTATTCACACATTTATTGGCTTAGTCAGGTCTTTAAAGCGGATTTATTAAACATGACTATTACGTGTTCGGAATCAAAGGTATAAGGTAGTCATAACAAACGCCCACAAGAATAGATCACAGTGCCCATATAGTATACAAATGTTGTTGCTGCTGGTGCTGGTGCTGTTGCTGTTGCTGTTGCTGTTGCTGTTGCTGTTGCTGTTGTTGTTGTTGTTGTTGTTGTTGTTGTTGTTGTTGTTGTTGTTGTTGTTGTTG
>CM055894.1:88354421-88436921 GCA_029582155.1 Panopea generosa
ACTAAAGAACATACAATATGACTTACCAAAATATCTAACGTTATACTGAAGAATACACACTATTACCTACCAAAATATCTAACGTTATACTTAAGAACATACAATATTACTTACCAAAATATCTATTATGTATTATGTATAAAATATTTGAAATTATAAACTTCATATCCTTTGATATTAAAATACAGTTTATGTTACCAAAATATCTAACTTAACTAACAAACATACAATATTACTTACTCAAATATCTAACATTATACTGAATAACATACAATATTACTTACCAAAATATCTAACATTATACTGAAGAACATACAATATAACTTACCAAAATATCTAACATTATACTAAAGAACATACAATATTACTTATTCTTATTCTGTTACAATATCCTTTCGGCTTTCGACCGACTGCTGTTCGTGTTTTTGGATATTAATTTTCAGCTGATTACCGCATATCTGTCAAAGTACTGCAATGTTTGGGCCCTTGGAGTGGATTTTTCCTCTGAGGCAAGTTTCGAGTCGCGTCGTATCTGCGTTATGCAGAAAAACTCGTAATAATTAACCTAATTTATTTTA
Organism: Panopea generosa; assembly: GCA_029582155.1. Lineage (NCBI taxonomy): Eukaryota > Metazoa > Mollusca > Bivalvia > Adapedonta > Hiatellidae > Panopea > Panopea generosa. Next base: position 88,355,000 of record CM055894.1, read on the forward strand.
ACCTAACCAGTCGTAGGTTTCCTTAAAGCAAAAACAAAATATTCCCAAACTGTGCACGCAATTACAAAAAATCTTTGTTCTATAATTATTAATTTTGGATGATAAAATTAGGGAAACAAAGTATATTCTAGGGCAGGAGGAATAACAAAGTATGTTCACGAATGGCCAAAAAAAGGCCCTGACTTTTCAAATGATGAGTATTTGCCCTTCATTTAAAATAATACGTTTTTCAACATTTGCCACGAGTAAAACATCTATGTTTGTCAGAATAAAAGTGTGTGCAGTAATTACAAAATAAAACACGAGTACATCGGCTCTTTCCCCCGTCGTTACATCATAGAACGAAACGGTGAATAAACTCAATGGTCTGTGGCCCAGTGGTAGAACATCGGTCCCATGACCGGAGGGCATGTGTCATCTAATGAACAATTACCTCTGAGGTCACCGTGAAACTAACCCTAACCTTAAGTACCGCCAATAGTTTACATGACTGTAAGACCCAAGTACGACAGGAAGTGATAATTGGGGTAACCACCGTGGAACGGTCTAACCGCCATTGATACAGGCTTACACGTAGTAAAAATTATTTCATCTTCGAAAGAGTCCGAATAATAACGCCAAGCTGTATTAAAGCGCTCTCTATTTATAATGGGGATTTCGTCTCAAGTTTAACCCTCCAATTTAAATATCGATCGTTTTGGTGGAACTGAAAAACCAAAACCATTCGGATTTTATTTATTAATGGTAATAAGATGCTTGTATCCAATTTAATCATTATTTTATTAAATCGTTTTTTCCTGATTGTATCCAATTTAATAATTATTTTATTAAAGCGTTTTTTCCTGATATACTCCCTTTCAGCTATTTTGTTCATCCTGTTTCTAATTCCATGTGTGTGTGCTAATCTTGATAATGACCATGGAAAAGAACGAAAGATTGAATGACCGATTGAATATTAAGCGTCATTTTTATACTATCGAGGGCTAACAGACGATCTGTTAACCTAATCAATGTTTCCTGGAAGGTTAACCTGGCCCCGAGGTTATAAAATATTGTTCATGCTCAACTCAAATTTTTACTCAAAACACAAATTCTAGGAGTCACATACAAACCAAATTTAAAACGCAAACACTTGACTAAGTCTCGAATTTTAGAATATTAATGCAGATTTAAGTTAGAAAATTATACGTATTTACGTTTATTTTGTTATTATTATTATATTATTATTATTAGTCATCTTTGAGTTGAGCATGAAATCTTGAGTTGAGCATGGAAAATATATTTATAACCTCGGACCCAGTACTCGAGCTCACCCAATCTTCGCAAGTAACTGATAATTTTCCCACTTGAATCAGCGGTGAGAGACGAATGATAATGAGACGCAATGTCGTATATTAACCATCACGGCAGATTGTGGCCGGGCGGGGATTCGAACTCACGATCCCTGGATTGATAGTCAGACGGGCTAACGACTGAGCTAATCGGATCCGGCAGACTCTTCAGAAAAAACAACAACAATTAAGATGTAGTAATATATATTTATACATATTTACCTACCTGGGGAACAAAAACATGTTTATTTCATTGAGATAATATTACTAATATAAGTGCATTATTAATTCATAGAAAGCTATATCGGATAATAACATTTATGACAAAAAAGGTACAGTCGTTGTTGGTCACGATTTAATTAAAAATAACACAATTGTCCGTATTTGTTGGAAAACTATTATTATTTAATTACCAGTGAATGTAGCGTGTTCGTAAAAGTCATTGGCGAATTTAATCTAATATTGGGTATAAAAAGGTTATACTCTTCGGGGAATAAAGGAGTGTATATGTGGTTTTGGGCCTACTTGTCAGCACAGGCAGAAGTAACGGACCTTGGTTTATGTTGTTTTTTTTCAAATGTTTTTTTTTTGTGTCAAATCTATGTTCAATCCATCATATATAATAAAAAGATGGATTGAACATAGATTTGGTAAAAAAAAAAAAAAAAAAAAAAAAAAATTGAAAACGAAATCTGATAGGGTAGGGGGACTAACCAAGGTCCGTTACTCCTGCCTGTGATAATCAGCAGTAGTTACAAAAAGGTGGTCAGCACACCTTATCATTGTTCCGTTACTCCTGCCTGTGATAATCAGCAGTAGTTACAAAAAGGTGGTCAGCACACCTTATCATTGTTCCCGGGATTCGGTAGACAGCAAGCCAGTACTAACCTTATCTCTGCAGGTCACTGGCTGCTCCTCACATATTCGTACGTGGGAGATTCATGGTCGTAAAACAAAGTTCATTAACAATTATCACGTGACTGTGGTCGGATGAGGATTCAAACTGACGATCCGTGGATCGACAGACTGAACTACTATCCGGTCCAGGCAATGGAGAATGAAACTATGTGTAAGTTTCCTTTATATCTAGGTAATGATTTAACTAAAACTATAAAAAGGGGAATTTATGTAATAATGGAGGCACGTTGTCTTATAGTGTGCACTGGCCTTATAAATGAATAAATCTGCAGTTACCTTCAATACATGACGGTGGGTGATTTTAATTGTTGTAGGCATTTATAAGCGGGAAGAAGTTAGTTTATTCGCTGTTCGTGGTATTTCGGTTATAAAGTTATGTAAAATTTTCGGGTTTAGGGTCAGTTTCAAGATGAACCCAGAGGTAAGGGGTCAATAGAAGACCACTCAGCCAAGGAGGGTCCATGGTCTCGAGTTATATGATGGGGAATGAGTGAGATTGGCGCACTCGTACACCAAGCTGAAGCTTCGCTACTGATAATTCCATTTTTTATATATAATTCCTGCATATTATAAATATAACCAATAGTATACCCAACCCGAAATAAGCTTGGTGAAAACAGCTTTTATATAAATTGTTGTGCATATAGCCGACATGTTGGCAGTTAATACGTGTTCGTTAATTTTTGGCTTCCCTCCATAAACTATATTAAGTTAATAGGTCAAATGGGCTTTATTTTTATAAATACTACACACGGCACACACTTTTATTATGCCGGTTTTACTAGTGATGAAAGTTGACAAACTTACTTTTTAATGTTTAGTTTAGTTTAAACATATTTTATTGCCAATAAATTTACAAATATACATATTACAAGCATACAAGAAACATTGAAATAATTAGGCATAATGGTCTGGCCACAACTGCTCACCACTTTAAGGAAGGGGAAATACTTACCAGCATTGATAAACTTAATATATGTTCAAACGCTCACAAACACTGATTCGGCTTTGAAGAGTTCACAAACTAAAATGATACCATTCCCGCAATAGAAAGAGAAAATGTATGTTTTTTATCTTTCACACAAAAAACGCTTTATTACTCCCTTTATTTTCATTCGCAAAACCTATCACCTGATTTTCATTTTAATAAGTTCAGCATTATGTCGGTGTAAGCTTACACACGATTACGCGATAAATTCCCAAGCAAAGTACAGCCCTAATTTGTTGTTTTCCTATTGATATAGGTGCAAGTACGTACGTCACCGCAACCAACAATCGATTTCAACAGCAGAGCTCGCCTCATGTTTTAGAATGAAGAGGTTACTGCCGGTGGACACGATCTGCCGGCGAAAGCACGCGTGCTAAAGTAATTACCATTGACGTCATTGCTGCAGCTGAAGAAAGGTCAAAGTTGAAATTCTGTACCAAAAAAAGATTTGTAAGCGTTGTTATTGTAAAATAATTGCTACCGCTTCATCCAATAAAAAAAGACAGGATTTCTCTATCTGGTAAACAGAATCTAGTGACATGGTTTGTCTACGCAATTTGAATGCAACACCAGAACATTTTTTTTTAAAAACAGACGAACGCTTCGGGGACCATTGGGACCTATACACAGCAACTTGAAATAATCGGCTACTTTCATGACTTTGGGATTGAAACATGCGTAGTCATGATAAACTGCGAAGCTTACTTTTCTTAAAGACAAACGTTTTGACAACTTGTGTAGATTGCCTGGAAGTAAGATCTGATTGGCTAAAACAACCACACCGCTGCAACAGTTATCAAATTTAGAAATATCTATTCCGACGGAAGTCATTGCAGCTGTCTTGTAGAAGATGTTTTGTCAAATGGAAAACATCTAATAATAAAAATGAAGATAAAAATAAGAATCTTAACGATAATCTTCTGAACTACTACTGTCCGAAGTAGTCTGTCGTTTGCATAAACCAATTAAGAATAGAAACTATCGTGTGAATCTATGTAAATAATCACTATAAAATTAAGTTTCCAAGATCTTATGAGATCTAATATTATTATTATTATTATTATAGTTATCATTATCATTATCATCATGATTATTATTATTATTGTCATTATGTTATAATTATGATTCTCATTATCATAATCATTATTAGTATCATTATTGTCATCATCATTATTTTATTATTATTATTATTAGTAGTAGTAGTAGTATTAGCAGTAGTAGTGGTAATATTAGTAGTAGTAGTAATTTTTATTATTATTATAATTATTATTATTATCATTATTATTATCATCATTATTTATTATTATTATTTTTATTATTATTATCATTAGTCGTAGTAGTAGTAGTAGTAGTAGTAGTAGTGGTAGTAGTTGAAGTAGTAGTAGTAGCAGTAGCAGTAAAAGTAGTAGTTATTATTATTATTATTTTAATTATTATTAGTATCATCATTATTATCATCATCATTACTATTATTATTATTGTTATTATTATAACTATTATTATTATAATTATTATTATAATTTATTTATTTATTTATTATTATTATTATCATTATTATTATTATTAGTAATAGTAGTAGTAGTAGTAGTAGTAGTAATAGTAGTATCATCATCATTCTTCTTCTTATTATTATTATTATCATTTTTATTGTCATAGATATTATAATTATTATTGTCATAGTTATTTTTATTATTTTTATTATTATTATTGTTATTATTATAATTATTATTATAATTATTATTATTACTATTATTATTATTATTATTATTATTATTATCATCATCATCATCATCATCATCATCATTGTTACTATTATTATGATTATAATTAGGAGTAGTAGGAGTAGTAGTAGTAGTAGAAGAAGAAGTAGTAGCAGCAGTAGAAGTAGTATCATCATCATTATAATAATTTTTATTATAAATATTATTATTTTTATAATTATTATTAATATTATCATTATTATAATTATCATTAGTATCATTATCATTATCATCATCATTATTACTATTATTGTCATAGAATCTAGTTATTATTATTATTATTATAATCATCATTACTATTAGTATTAGTATTAGTATTAGTATTAGTAGTAGTAGTAGTAGTAGCAGTAGTAGTATCATTATTATAATCATTATCTGTCTGATTATATTTGCATACTGCTATGAACACATTACATACATACAATCGATCTTTAGCTGATGAACAAGCTTCGCCAAACTTCGACCTTTGGCTGATGAACAAGCTTCTCCAAACTTCGACTTTGGCTGATGAACAAGCCCCTCCAAACTTCGACTTTGGCTGATGAACAAGCCCCTCCAAACTTCGACTTTGGCTGATGAACAAGCTTCGCCAAACTTCGACTTTGGCTGATGAACAAGCTTCGCCAAACTTCGACTTTGGCTGATGAACAAGCTTAGCCAAACTTCGACTTTGACTGATGAACAAGCTTCGCCAAACTTCGACTTTGGCTGATGAACAAGCTTCGTCAAACTTCGACTTTGGCTGATGAACAAGCTTTTCCAAACTTCGACTTTGGCTGATGAACAAGCTTCGCCAAACTTCGACCTCTGACTGATGAACAAGCCTCGCCAAACTTCGACCTCTGACTGATGAACAAGCCCCTCCAAACTTCCAAACTTCGACCTCTGACTGATGAGAAAGCCCCTCCAAACTTCGAACTCTGCTTGATGAACAAGCCCCGCCAAACTTCGACCTCTGGCTGATGAACAAGCCCCGCCAAACTTCGACCTCTGACTGATGAACAAGCCCCTCCAAACTTCGACCTCTGACTGATGAACAAGCCTCGCCAAACTTCGACCTCTGACTGATGAACAAGCCCCTCCAAACTTCCAAACTTCGACCTCTGACTGATGAGAAAGCCCCGCCAAACTTCGACCTCTGCTTGATGAACAAGCCCCGCCAAACTTCGACCTCTGGCTGATGAACAAGCCCCGCCAAACTTCGACCTCTGACTGATGAACAAGCCCCTCCAAACTTCGACCTCTGACTGATGAACAAGCCCTGCCAAACTTCGACCTCTGGCTGATGAACAATCCCCGCCAAACTTCGACCTCTGACTGATGAACAAGCCCCTCCAAACTTCGACCTCTGACTGATGAACAAGCCCTGCCAAATTTCGGCCATTGACTGATGAACAAGCCCCGCCAAACTTCGACCTCCGACTGATGAGCAAGCCTCGCCAAACTTCGACCTTTGGCTGATAAACAAGCCCGGCCAAACTTCGACCTTTGGCTGATGAACAAGTCTCGCCAAACTTCGACTTTGGCTGATGAACAAGCCTCGCCAAACTTCGACTTTGGCTGATGAACAAGCCTCTCCAAACATCGACTTCGGCTGATGAACAAGCCTCGCCAAACTTCGACCTCTGACTGATGAACAAGCCTCGCCAAACTTCCAAACTTCGACCTCTGATTGATGAACAAGCCCCTCCAAACTTCGACCTTTGACTGATGAACAAGCCCCTCCAAACTTCGACCTCTGGCTGATGAACAAGCCCCGCCAAATGTCGACCTCAGGGCTGATGAACAAGCCCCGCCAAACTTCGACCTCTGACTGAACAAGCCCCGCCAAACTTCGACCTCTGACTGATGAACAAGCCCCTCCAAACTTCGACCTTTGACTGATGAACAAGCCCCGCCAATCTTCGACCTCTGACTGATGAACAAGCCCCGCCAAACTTCGACCTCTGGCTGATGAACAAGCCCCGCCAAACTTCGACCATTAACTGATGAACAAGCCCCGCCAAACTTCGACCTTTGACCGATGAACAAGCCTCTCCAAACTTCGACCCGCCAAACATCGACCTCTGACTGAAGAACAAAAGTCGACCTTTGGCTAATGAACAAGCCCGGCCAAACTTCGACCTTTGGCTGATGAACAAGCCCCGTCAAACTTCGACCTTTGACTGATGAACAAGCCCCGCCAAACTTCGACCTCTGGCTGCCAAACTTTGACCTTTGACTGATGAACAAGCCCCGCCAAAGTTCAACCTCTGGCTGATGAACAAGCCCCGCCAAACTTCGATCTTTGACTGATTAAAAAGCCCCGCCAAACTTCGACCTTTGACTGATGAGCAAGCCCCGCCAAACTTCGACCTTTGGCTGATGAACAAGCCCCGCCAAACTTCGACCTTTGGCTGATGAACAAGCCTCTCCAAACTTCGACCCTTGGCTGATGAACAAGCCCCGCCAAACTTCGACCTTTGGCTGATGAACAAGCCCCTCCAAACTTCGACCATTGACTGATGAACAAGCCTCTCAAAACTTCGACCTTTGGCTGATGAACAAGCCTCTCCAAACTTCGACCTTTGGCAGATTAACAAGCTCCGCCAAACGTCAACCTTTGGCTGATGAACAAGCCTCGCCAAACTTCGACCTTTGGCTGATTAACAAACGTCGACCTTTGGCTGATGAACAAGCCCCGCCAAATTTTGACATCTGGCTGATGAACAAGCCCTGCCAAACTTCGACCTCTGACTGATGAACAAGCCCCGCCAAACTTGGACCTTTGACTGACGAACAAGCCCCGCCAAACTTCGACCTTTGGCTGATGAACAAGCCCCGCTAAACTTCGACCTTTGGCTGATGAACAAGCCCCGCCAAACTTCGACCTCTGACTGATGAACAAGCCCCTCCAAACTTCGACCTCTGGCTGATGAACAAGCCCCGCCAAACTTCGACCTCTGACCGATGAACAAGCCTCTCCAACTGTTCGACACGCCAAACTTCGACATCTGACTGATGAACAAGCCCCGCCAAACTTCGACCTCTGGCTGATAAACAAGACCCGCCGAACTTCGACCTTTGGCTGATGAACAAGCCCCGCCAAACTTCGACCGTTGACTGATGAACAAGCCCCGCCAAACTTCGACCTTTGACTGATGAACAAGCCCCGCCAAACTTCGATCTTTGACTGATTAACAAGCCCCGCCAAACTTCGACCTCTGGCTGATGAACAAGCCCCGCCAAACTTCGATCTTTGGCTGATGAACAAGCCCCGCCAAACTTCGACCTTTGACTGATGAACAAGCCCCGCCAAACTTCGACCTCTGGCTGCCAAACTTTGACCTTTGACTGATGAACAAGCCCCGCCAAAGTTCAACCTCTGGCTGATGAACAAGCCCCGCCAAACTTCGATCTTTGGCTGATGAACAAGCCCCGCCAAACTTCGACCTTTGACTGATTGAACAAGCCCCTCCAAACTTCAATCTTTGACTGATTAACAAGCCCCGCCAAACTTCGATCTTTGACTGACGAACAAGCACCGCCAAACTTCGACCTTTGACTGATGAACAAGCCCCGCCAAACTTCGATCATTGACTGATGAACAAGCCCGCAAAACTTCGACCTTTGACTGATGAACAACTGACACACGTCATTGCTGACATCCATCTTACTATTACTACAAATCGAAACGATCAAACCAGATTTATATCAAATTTTAAGAAATTATGAATTTTCCGTAACATTAGAGCCGACATGCTAGCATTGTTAGTTATATAAAATATTTAGTGTCCTTTACTGCCATCGATGGCTACCTGATGATCAGTAAACTTAACCATCCTTTCCTGACCAATGACCAATGTGTTACAATGGGATTGATACTCTGACCGGGCAGGGATTCTGACTCACGAAGCCATGGATTGATAGTGAGACGCGCTACCGACTGAGCTAAACGGACCCGGCAAAGAAAAAAATATTAGTAATACAAATTGACAAATATTTACATTGATTTTTGCTATCATAGTATACTGATACAAGCTGATACAAGCTGATACAAACTGATTGAAAACACCAACACACCCACACATCCACCCACACACTTTGTTTATAAACTATATAATCTATATAATATAATACACACTAAAAGTTTATGTCAGAGCTGAACGTAAATGTGCGAAGTAGATTTTCCAACGTTTTCCTCGCCCTCTTTACATCGGTTTTGCTGCCGATGAAGCGAGGATATCATCCGCTGTCCAGGAACCGTGCCATTACATCTTTCCATACATGCTGCATATATAATTGTCTTGATCATAAAAAATTTAGTTAGCGGGTCGCACGCATCGAATGTTATTAAGTTTAACAGTTAAACGAAACCCTCTGCGTCTCCACCCACTCAAAATGAAACACGCACACACGCACAGACGCACAAGCACGCACGCACGCACGCACGCACGCACGCACGCAATTAAAGCAACAAAGCAACTTAGATTGTGCATATTTGTTAAAAAAATGTACGATGCATTTTGCACGCTTACACTTAATAATGTATATTGAATACGTTGATTCAGTTATGCAAAACACACAAATACAATCTTATTATAAACTTGTTTAAATCCCATTCCTATACACTATATCACTTCACATCCATAGCCAAGAGATGCTTTCAGAATTCTATTTATAGCACTTGATTTATTAGACGTAACATTACATAATTTCCTGTGTGACACCCACATTCTAAATGTCTTCTTATATCTTTATATTGATAAATTTTGATATGTATAAGTTTGAGATCGTATCATTTTTCATCTCCTTAGAAATTCACAATCTTTTTTTTAGAAACAATCAAATGTCAAGGCTTCTCTAAAGTTTAGACAAATGTTTGCTGACAGGAATTGCTAAAATGGTTGCTGACAGGGTTTGCTATCAGGATTTGCTACCAGGGTTTGTTGACAGAGTTTGCTGAAATAGATAGTTAACATGATTTGCTGACAGGGTTTGCTGATAGGATTTGCTGACAGGATTTGCTAACAAGCTTTGCCAACAGGCTTTACTGACATGACTTGCTGACAAGATTTGCTTACAGGGCTTGCTGACAGGGTTTTGCTGACACAGTTTGCTGACAAGATTTGCTTACAGGGTTTGCTGACATATATTGCTGACATGATATTCTGACATGGTTTGTTGAAATGGTTTTCTGATATTATTTGCTGTCATGATTTTGTAACAAGGTTTACTGACATGATTTTCTGACAACGTTTGCGGTCAGGATTTGCTAAGAGGATTTGCTAATAGAATTTGCTGCCAAAGTTTGCTGGTAGGGTTTGCTGGTATGGTTTACTTGTAAAGTTTGCTTACAGGGTTTGCTGACATAGTTAGCTGACAGGGTTTGTTGTCATAGATTGCTGACAGGGTTTGCTGACATGGTTTGCTGACAGAGTTTGCTAACAAAGTTTACTTACAGTTTGTACTTTACATTACTGGTTTTATATGATATCTAGTGTAAGTGGTCTAGCGGTAGAGTACCAGACTTTAGATCGGGGATCGTGGTTTGATCCTTCCGGTCACGACCATGTGTTGTGGCCTAGCAAGACATTTTATAGACACTAGTCTGATTAGATAAAGCGTTGATGGACGGTTTTTTAATATGTGTTGTCCGATCAGCTGTCTATTACGCTGTCTCGGGAGACGCAAAATAATAAAAATAATAATAAAGGCCTATCGGAGACGATTCAATTCGTCGCTCTATATCCACACTGTGCTTTAGTATCCTGCTTCGATCGTGATTGGCCTAAGTTGTAAGAACTTGTTTCACAATCGATGTGGTGATAACTTTCGAATGAATCTGAGTCCAAAAGGTAACTGATATATTTGATAACTTAATGGTAATTGGAGCAAGCTAGGCTTGAACCCAATACCCAAGCCATGTCAAGTAAGTGATCTTGAGATGACACCTTAGACCGCTGAATCCCACGTGTTTGTATTTAAGTTCACTAGTATTCAACATGATATATATGTCATCACTCTTTTATTTGTTTGAATCAACCAATCAATCACTCAATCGTTCACTCGAAACGATTTACTATCTTTCTTAAGGCCTGCACTCGAATACGCTGACGTCGTTTGGGATAATATAACAAAAGATGAAAAAAAAGACCTCGGAAGAAACCAAATGGAAGCAGCCAGAATCATTACGGGAGCAACAAGCATGGTATCACTTAATAACTTATACAAAGAATCCGCTCTTGAACCCTTGAAGTCGAGCAGACGTAAACATAAATTGGTCCACTTCAATAAAATGCCCAACAGCCCCTCTACCCCGTCATACTTATCCAATATGATTACCGAGACAGTAGGTAATGCTGCAACCCTACGGCCTACGAAATTCTGACCACATTAGGAACGTTTCTTTCAATACTCAACACCTCTCTGCATCTTCTCCTTCCCTCCACTATATCAGAATGGAACAAACTACCTCCTGCCACCGATCTGCTGTTTCCGTCTTGTCTTTCAAGCACGCTCTAAATTTTAACAAGAAGACCTGTTCCAAAATTTTACTATGAGATTCGACAATTCAAGTATGCGCGGTTACGGATGCACTGCAGCTACTTGAAAGAGAATCTGTTCTCCAAAAACATTGTACTAAAGTCCCGACCTGTGTCTGTGGTGAAACGGAGGATAATTATCAGTATATCCTTTTCGGCGCTAACTACACACTTCCTGTTTATTTTTGTGCACGCGGTTGGGCCGTAAGGTAAGGAAATCTCATTATTTCCATATTATTATTTCGTTTATAAATTAAAGATATAGCCGAATAGGAGCGGCATTGTAATTAAGTTTCAAGCAGGCATACGCATTTGAATGGGAACATGGCCGTTTCCTCAAATATTCGAGAAAAGTGGCGGTTTGAACCACTCTCAGATTGAAAACACTGTCATTTACAGCTCAATTTATTACTTCGGAAGCATTTCTGGATCTACTTTCACGTGTTTGACATTTGTTTTATATATCAATATAACAAATTATGACAGAAAAAAAAATCAAGTTTTTTTCTGTTGTCAAGATCTTTATTCATTATATATACTCATTTTATTTATATTTTCAGGATTTAAATTATTTTTTAAAAAAAAAACTTTAATAACTATTGAAAGACTATCCCGAACCAAGTTCGTTCTTTTTGTAAATAACATCATGTGTCAGTCCTACTTACACGGATGTTAGCGTGTATACATGCTATCATTGTATGGCATAAAATCTGAGTATCTGATAAAACAAATGTCATATAAAAAGGGCATGTTGTCAGATATAAACGTTGGTGTTTTCTAAATATGTAGTGCATGGCAATTATCAACAGTTGACAAACGTGCAACAGAAGGACAAATTATAATCATATACCATATAAAATTGATAATGAATATACAAATAGCGTGACGTCTAAACCCTTTCTGTTATCTACAACACTGTATGCCCATAAAACACAGACACGCCCAAGGTGCTACTACTATTATCCATGAAAATAGGCATGCGCCCTGGTTGCGACTTAAATTGATCCTAAATTTGGTCTCGCTTGAAGGAAAGGCGATGCATTTAGGAAATATTTTTCCTATTTATGTAAGTCCATTTGTGAGATCGTGTGTGCGCTGGATTCACAATTAAATCAGCGATTTGCATTTTGTTCATCCCGTAGTAAACATACTTAAACAGCCGATTCTTTAAGACATGTAGGTATGTTGAAATGACCAGGTGTCCCTCCTTCATTTCACTACTTTAAGACTGACAAATGCTAGTTATTGTTTGAATGAGAAACAACACCTATATGGTGTCCTTACTTTTAACATTCTCTATTCATATTACTTGATTACTTAATTATCTCAATCTTGTTTTAATAATTTCAGATGAAAAATGAGAAAGAAATATATGCTTTCAATTGGCCAATCAAAAATTGCGTGGTGACAATGTTGGGTCTTCCTTCTTGCAAACGTTTTTGAGCAAATCATACACGTAATAATACTCTCCATTGTTGATGACTGTCTGGAAAAAGGGAAATAATGTAAACATGTATCACACATCTAGGCATGCTACATACCACGGGATATTAATCTATAGGCTCAAAAAAAGACTAAACTGTTCACTCTTCTGGGTGCATCACCCAAATGGGAAACTGGTGGTGATATAAATTAAGCTTACATACAAACAAACATTGTCATTTATTTCTTTATCTCATATAAGCTTCCTTTAATTTTCAGTGATGAAGTCAGTCAAGTAGTACACCAGGACCAGGCCTAATTTACTACAATATGTGTTGCCAAAAGCATGGATTGTGACAGTAAATCAGATATTGCGACCATTTTAAGAAAAAGTATTCGAAAAACATATGATGTTTTTTCAAAAGACTAGGAAATGCAGCATATTATTAAAAATTAAGAACAATCACTACCAGTTCACCCGGCAGTGTTCTAAAATTTCGAATGACAATTCAAAGATTAATGTTGGAAGTAGCCCAGTACAGGAACAAAAAATTCAAGTTAATGTAATAATAATGGATGATGGTGCGACTACTATAGCCAAGATAAATACCAGAAAAATGACTTGAATGGACTCGTAGATAAAACTCTGAAGATATTATGTTTAGTAGCATGGTCACTGGTGATCCAACTTTGATTGACAGTACATGGTTTTACCACTAGGCCTCTAACATTTCAAACTATTACAAATATTGATGTTCATCAATTACCCGGTATATAAGAAATGTATAAAAGCAGCATAACAGTAATTACAATTATAAATTACAAATATTATAATTGCTGTTTAGTGCATCATTTACAAATATGAAAGTTACCTCTGCAATGAAACTTCATTTATAAAAATTACAACAGATAATTTTCACCATTTTGACAATTTTATGAAGAGGGGAGGTAACATTTAGCACTGTAACTGAGTAACAAGCATGGGGACATCTATTTTTTATTTTATTTTCTGATATAATTTGTTATAGTGCCTCTTTGTAGAAAGAATGAAACAATTCTCCACGTTACAACTTTTTTTATTATTGAATTAATGTAAAAATGCATCTTTTGCGGCCATTAATGAAAAAGGGAGGTAACATTTAACAATGTAACTTAGTAACAAGTAAGGCAACATATGTTTTTTTTTTATTTTCTGATATAGTTTGTTATAGTGCCTCTATGTAGAAAGAATGAAACAATTCTCTGCATTAGAACTGTTTTATTATTGAATTAGTGTCAAAATGCATCATTTACGGCCATTTTATGAAAAGGGAGGTAACATTTAGCACTGTAACTTAGTAACAAGCATGGGGACATATATTTTTTATTTTATTTTCTGATATAGTTTGTTATGGTGCCTCTTTGTAGAAAGAATGAAACAATTCTCCGCGTTAGAACTATTTTTATTTTTAAATTAGTGTAAAAATACATCGTTAACGGCCAATTCTATAATCGTAGAAATTTATGAAAATCACTGTATGAAATGTGAAACTCAAAATAAGCATCATGACTTTTTCTGTTTTAGATACTTTATCTTTTGTTACATGAGTGACAACAATATTTTGTTGAAATATATGCCCTTTGTTAGTAAATTAAACAAGATTTATAACTTACACCCATTTGCTGTTTTTTCTTTAAAAATGTAAAACTGTATAGTTCAAAAATAGTCATAGCAAAAAAACCAAGCATGGTGACCTATATTTATTTTTTAGTGTTTTAAATTTGTCTTACTTCAAAGTACTTGTGTGCAAAATTTAAAAAAAACAATCTCCGCGCTAGAACTTACTCGAATAAACTTGCAAAAATTAAAGTTCACATACTAGAAGCGATTAGACGCTGCAATAATAATAGAGTTCCCTGACCGTGATATAGAGGGCGATCCATAGACCGCAGGAAATTAACTATTGGTTCTACATAAGTACATGTATATATAAAACAAACACTATAAATAAAATATATATATAAGACGCTTATGTCACGTAGACGTTAGACGGGGTAGTCCGGCAGATAATCCGGATATTTTCACTGAACGTTGCATGAGAGTGTATAGTAAAAATGTTTTTGCTAAAAAGGTAGTCTATCTATAGTTCTTTGATTTTTCGTCGGATGACATTTTGTCATCATTGAGCATTTTGAAATAAACAAGATGGCGTCCAATATGGCCGCCGATATGCTCGAAATGCAATATTTAAATGTGAATTACTATTAGATATACACTTATTCACACATGATAGTTTATAATTATAGTTCATTGCTAAAGTGATAGTCTATAATATATAGTTATTTGATTTTATGTTGTATGACATTTTGTCATCATTGAGTATTTTAAAATAAAAAAGATGTCGTTCAAAATTGTCGCCAATTTGCTCGAAAAGCAATATTCAGATATAAAAGACATATAATATATAAAAAAATCCATACCAAAAAATAATTTTGATGAGTTTGATGTTCAGGTGAGAGACTGGGAAGACGTTGTGTCATTGAACATTTTGAACTAAACAAGATGACGCGGCGTCCAAAATGGCCTCGAATTTGCTAGAAATGCAATATCAAGATGGAAATAAGTATTAGTATAAACTATTCGACGCTTGATATGTTTGGTGTTTAGGTGACAAACACATAAGCAATTAAAAGCACATGACCTTTAATATGAACACCATTATCCTAAACTAGATTTGTTTGAATATCTAGCGTCATTTTATGCCATCGGATGTTAACATTTGCTCATATTCAATTATTCTGCAGGTGAAAATGCTAGCTCTGTTGGAACTGCCTTAGGAAAGTGCTTGGGTATCAATGCTTGGTTGGTCTCATATTTTTAAGACTATTCCTTTTCAGATACCACACTACCTTACCAGACAGCCCCTGGTCGTTATATTTATGTCTACAGTTCCTGAACATGTGATCCCCTTGGCACATATTTATTAGGGTTTCCTGAAGATAATGATGAAGTTAAAGTACAAATACCAGGGGCGTAACTTGGCTGAAAACGAGGTGTGGGCACAGTTGTAAGGGACCCGATTCATGCTCCCCCAAAACTTTTTGCGCTAGGCCGCTGTATGTGCGTTTAGGCGTATATTTCTTATGTTTTTACGGGGCCTGTTTATCCTTAATATTAGCCTTACCTTGAATTCATTTATTTATAAGCAAATAATTGATAAAATAATGTTAAATATCTGGATCATATTCAATGATGTTTTTGTTGCGAATTTATAGTTTACTGAAAATAAAGTTTCGGGGGAGCATGAATCGGACCCCTTCCATCTGTGCCAAAAATGTAATAAAAATTTGATCCCTAGATTTTCATTACACTTTTTGGCATTTTTATTTCTCAGAATTTCTCAGAATAAAAGTGTAGGCTCATGCCCACAGTGCCTATAGGATCACTTGTGCGAGGATATCATCTATCATCCCTTTTAATAATTATATATTTATTAATCTCAACTGGTATTTCATTTTTTCCAATACATGTATGTCACAACAAGTTTACGAACAGTGTGTATGTCTTTCACGGAACTACTTGATTGCTATCAGTTGGCGTCATTTCTGTTACTGTTAAAATTACTTTCTGAACTTGTATTGGCATATTAAGGTCGAGGGGTTTAGGTGTATCCTGCATGCCTGTGTTTTCTCTACTAGAGCATATGATACATTTTGTGCTGAATGGCGAATATCTGTCGAAAACTAGGTAAACATCTTAATTATGTATTAGACCTTAAAGTTCTCAAAATAACCTTTCCAAGTACCATGTTTTGGTCATTATAAAACAGCAAAATTGTCTATGAATATACTTAGTCGTCTGTTAGTTGATTTGAGTTATGTCGCACTAATACTTTTTTATCTGCAGTAAAGTCGTTGATTTCGCGATTCTGAGATCTCCTGTATCAGTAAACAATTATGTCAGTACAGGTTTGTAATATCTATTTAACGTGAACTTGTCTGCAATCCTTATCTTGAATATATCAGAGTCGTATCAAATAATTTAGCATCTCTTGCCTTTATGTGTCTCTTTGACACAGCCTATGATTAAACAGTTTACGAAATCATTTAATAGAAACTGCTGTGGCAACTGCTTTATCAGAATTTACTTCTGTGGAGCTATTGAACCTCTGAAGATATTAACATAATAGAATATGGGTGTTAAATTTAATTGCGTTGTTCAATACATCTTTATAATTGTGATTGGAAAGGTCTTTGCATTAATCATCATTAGTACTCATACTTGACAAAATATCTTCAACTCTACTGCAAACATGCGAACTCAATCCCCATTTTCCCAGTCATTCTGACTTCAGAATAATCCCAATTACTTTCCATGGACCAGAGGTTGTATATTCCATACCATGTGTAATCTATGAGTAGCTGTGAAAAACAAGATGGCCTCATAAGCTTAACTGCTACCAAATGCAAAGGCCAGTCAGATTTTCTCTCAGCTCTGATGCACATACCCATTATAAATAAGGTTTTATTATCTACCCATTACTTCGTTATTTTACTTCTCTCTGCAAAATTGTTTAGATCAGTTTCCAACTCTTAATATTAAAATATAAAAACAACTCCACTGTTTAAATAATGATATGACGTTCTGATGGAACTTTTTTCAATCCAACATGTTCGCTATCCCTCCAAATTATAGCATGTACATTATGATGAAAACTGTCTACTTATCATTAACATGAACATTACGTTTACCTTTTTTCTATTCCACGTGAACGTTAATTACAAATAACAAATTATGTAGTTTGACAAGAGTAAGTAAAACAAAACAGAGACTGCACCAAGATATTACAACTGCTGTATATATACCTATATCGTTGTAGTGGGAAATTTGGACAATTTCCGATATTATTTAAGAATATTTAATTCGCATATATTGTCAGTTGCGTACGTTTTATATTTTAAATGGTAGTGACATATTTACTAAATAAAATTAATTAATCAAAACATTTTATTTGCACTTATAAAACTCAAATGTGCAGAAAAAAATAATTTTAAATTCATTGAATATTTCAAAATGTTCAATGATGACAAGATGTCATCAAGCTGATTTTTTATAAGCAATGCCTAAACTACCATAATTACCCCAAAAATTTACTATACACTTCCATGCAAGGTTCAGTGTTGTATCTGCCGGACTAGTGTGCTTATATCACCGCCAACGAACTCTACTCCATGACATCCTTCGTCCTATTACTCGTTTGGATCCTAAATATACTGCTGTTCGGCAATGCCAGCTCTCTCTCTGATGATGTCAATCGTCAAATATTTCACCATGTTCAAACATACATCCCGAAGACCAAGCGTTTCGTTCATTGAGTTGAACTATCCTTTATTGTCATAAGAGTGACCCGCCACACCTCAACAGGCATCCTGTGATCACAACTCTCCTTTACCTTCCCCTTCCCACTTTGTTCTCTTCACAGTTATTAATTTAGTTGTATTTGCATTTGTAACACCATTGTATAGTCCTTGTGAAGATATTCAGAAGAGAGACTTTGTACAAGCTAGAAATAGCTTTCTTCTCAATTCTGTTGCTGTATATCGCTGTATATCGAATATATGTACATGTATATATTATATGCTGATAACAAATAAATATTGTTTAAACTTAAGTACATGTAGCTTCATGTTATGAGGTTGAAGTAGACAACATCTTGTTTAATTGTTTTACTTAGGGTTTAAATGCATTTTTGTTTGGTAACAATATAACGATTTCTTATGTATACTGTAATCAATGTCACCAGAATGTTATTTATTGCGTTTCTACTTTGTAATATTGAACTTATTTGTATATGCATATATATTGTTACTATTTGTGAAATTGAGCTTTTAATGAATACAGTTGAAAAGTTGGAAAATAAATTACACGTGCAAAAATAAAAAAAAAGTATATTTATTTGTGTAAAATGGAAATAAACATACTTATTTAAAATTGTAAATTATTTTTTATCTATTTGGATGGATAGGATAGGAAACTATGTAAATAAACATAGATAATAGTTTTTGTTCAACAAGTTATGGTTGGAGTAAACATTTTTCATCTGATACACATTTATTGAGTTATTAACAAATAATACTGTGTAAAACAGTTAAACGTGCAAATGCGTGTAAAACAGCGTGCGCTTACGTCATAATGTAACCGTATCCGTTTACCGTGGTGTTACGTTGCGCTGGTTGCGGGTCACGAAGTCATGATAACAAAGTCTCATTACCATAGTTACTTAGTCGGGTAAGTACGCCGGATACACGCTGGCTTGCCGCAACATTGCAACATCAATATCGCACGCAATATCGAACCGCAACACGTGCAGTAAGTCTCAGTGACTTAAATACAGAGATTGACAAGCTAATATTAATTTAATATACACGGATGAAATTTACGATGAAAATTTCATATCTATATTTAAATAAATTTATCTTATATCTTACTTTTAAAATGGCTAAAAGCGAGAAAATTGTCACTAAAATAAATAACCGTAAGCGTAAAATTTCATCATTAGATCTAGATCTACTTTAAATTAAAAATGTAAAGTATAATAATCAGTCCCTTTCTATCACAAAAATGGGACGAATATGCCACCGAAATTTAGACAGCGAGGGGACAGAACCCGTGCTTGTTAACATGTTAGCGGATCTATCGGTTATCAGACTTTACCTAATTCACAGAGCAGGAGTGTAATAAACCCACGACACATTTTTCATATTAACTTGTAATATAAACACTACCGATTCATCAATCAATATTTTCCGTTAAATTCGGCTGTCGTAAAATTGATTTTGAAACGTAACGCCATGTGCGTTGGTTAACGGAAGCTGTTACGCGCGATTTTTGGCAAAATTTCCTGAGTTGTGTAATAGTGGGTACAGATTTATTAATAATAGCAAAATATATGTTTGCAAGCTCGTAAAGTTGGTTCAATACCCGGGGGAGGTGGGGGGGGGGGGGGGGGGCCACTTGACATGGAAATGGGTACATATGTGCCCTGTTTACTTCAAAACATAGGCACAAACTCTAAATTGCAAGCTAAAATTTGGTGATCAGAACTCTACATTGAAACCAAATATAGGGGTCGAACTCTTCAGTCAAATAATTTATGTAGGGGTCAAAACTCAACATTTATTCTTACTAAAACTTTGTCTATACAGTCGCATAAGCTCTTGTGAACAAACTATTTTATTGTATTTTAAGAAAATGTATTGCAATGAAAAAACGTTGACAAAACTATGCATTTCAACATTTTTATTAAGGATTGAACAAGGGGTCAAAAGTCTACATTATGTGTCCGGAAAGGAGGGTCAAAGCTCTATATCTCATTGTGCAAAAATGAATAAGGGCTAAATCTCTACATCATATGTCCAAAAAGAGGGGTAAAAATCGGCGTCACATATGTACTTACCTAAGATATAGGGAGTGTACCCCAACCACCCCAGGGTTCAATGATAAACGAGCATTCATGTAAGATCTTCTATACAACAAACTTGGAATGGTGTTTCAGTCACTACACATATGGCACCGGTCTGTCTCTCCAGGATCCATATATAACATTCATTGTTTTGACACGAAGATTTGAAAAAGCTCCATTTATAACTGAATATAAAGATGAACCATCAGTGAGGAAATTGAATAGACATACGTATATCTCAGTCTTGTCACAGTTTTATCAATAATTAAAGAAGACCAGGTGCCACGTGTAGCGTTTTTACTTGCTAGATTTCTTTGTTTTCAAATGTTAGGCCTAATCTTCGCGGAAACACGTCACCAATAGTACAATTATCTGCTTCTTCTTTACGTCTTTAAAATGTAGGAAATGTCGTCTGTTTCTGTTTGTTCTGTTAAATATGAAATGCGTCATCGCATACTTGGATGTGTTCAGCAGAACGTAATTAATGTAATTAAAAATGTCATGACACTCGTATAAGCGGTTTATATTTGAACTTCATAACAATAAATGTCACAAACAACCGCACAGTTGTTTTATGCCTCCAGATGGGAGGACGTATGCAACGTCAAAGCGGGTCAAATAGATGATTATTGTAAATTTTCTTCTTCTTTTTCTTAAAAATAATACAACACTCCTTCATAAATGAAGTTTTTGTGCCGACGCCACAAAATTGTTTCAAAATATTAGTTATGATCGGTGCAGTTTATACAGTTGTAGGTGCTCAGAAATTACTTTAAAGCGATCCTTTAAAACTATGTACATTTGATAGTCATCTACCAGGTGGAGAGTGGGGACAAGAACAGCTACAGGGATAAGGGATTGAAAACCATCCACTGTGGCCGCCTCGTGCAGAGGTTTCGAGTATGTTCCATCCGTTATTTTAGGACAATTAATGCAGATCGGTACAACTAACGCAGATCAATCGGCGGATGACTGAGTATGAATAATCACTTTATATCAATACTGTAGATCTAGTGTGTTTAATTAATGACATAACTGTAAAGCTTATTAGTAGTGCTCAAAAC
Source organism: Panopea generosa (assembly GCA_029582155.1). Taxonomy (NCBI): domain Eukaryota; kingdom Metazoa; phylum Mollusca; class Bivalvia; order Adapedonta; family Hiatellidae; genus Panopea; species Panopea generosa. The sequence continues at coordinate 88,376,449 of CM055894.1, forward strand.
ATACTTAGTCATAAAAAATATGTTATTACAAAAGATATGAAACATTTTCTGCTCCAAAATTGTATTTTTCTACTCAATGTCAAGAACTACTGTCTTTTTCTGACATTTTATGACCCATTTTGCTAAACTTTTCAAATCAGACATAACTACAACGTCTTACATACTTATGTATCACATACGTTTACCCGTTTCTATGTTATTAATTATGATAAAATTATCATTTTAGATAGAAGCGGTACGGTTTAATTAGAAACAACTTACCACGGAGCTCAGCATAACACAACAAAACGCGGATCATTTTCCAAAACTGGGCTCAACGAACGTGGAGTTACAAAATCTTGTTTATGAAGACAAAAATATTCTTCAAGTTTAAAATCTCCAATCTTATCAACGAAATGTACATATAATTACTAGATGACAGTATAAAAGGGATCTAATATAACACTGTATCAAGTTTGCTATCATGCATATACAGTGCATGTTCCTCTTTCTTTCAGACAGATGGAGTTAATGTGTTATTATTGCTCGTTGAAACACAGTGGAGCGAACTTTGTTCTTCTTCTTCTTCTTCTTCTTCTTCTTCTTCTTCTTCTTCTTCTTCAAATAACAACACTCCTTAATGTAAGATTGTGTGCCGGCGCCATAAAATGTTTTAAAATTGTTAGTTATGGTGGGTGCAGTTTATACAGTTTGAGTTGCATTGTTGTTGAGCATTGTATTATTAACCATAAAATGGATTTTCTCCGGTATCGGCAGTTGGTATCAGAGGAACAATCTGGAACTTTGTCTGACATGGCCCCTCCCAGGACAACGTCTGGGTTCAATCAGTTAGAAAGTCAGATATTCAGTGTAGAGCATTACGTTTAATCCCATAGAATTTCAGTTTAAAGAGAAAATGCTGGTGGTGGACTTTGTCAAAAGCTTTAGCGAAATGCATGATGATAACATCTGTTGGGAAACTTTAATTATTGGATTGGGTGAGGTTCTGAATAAATGAAATTGTGTGTCACAAGTGCAAGCGGGTATAAACCCATGTTGAAGGTCGTATAAAATGTTGTTATCTAAGTGGGACATTATACTACTGGAGATGATGTGTTCCAGGATTTTACAGCAAATGTATGTCAGGGAGACTTGGTCTGTAATTTATGGCACTGTGCTTATCACCTTTTTGAAAACTGGGCATACATTAGCACGTTTCCAATCAGTTGGGATTTTTCGAAAAGACAGATTTTCGGAAGATGATAGAGTATAGTTGACATGGCTGATTTGCATTCTTTTAGGATTGTGTTTTGTAATGTATCGGGACCAGAAGCCCTGTATGTGTTTAGATTAAACCAACGTGATTGCTAGGTGAGAGGTGGGCGATTCTTATTAACCACGCATGTCCCTACATTGGTGATTTGGTGGAGACATCTATTTTAAAATATCACTGATTTATGATTTTTAAAGTGACCCTAGAAAAGATTGTTTTGACACAAAGAATTAAGCAGCATCGTAAAAACTATTGATACAAACTATCAACTATCTATAAGAACGAGGCCTTCCCAAGGGTTCTGGAAAGCTAGGGAACATGACCGATTATTTTTAGAGATCTGGAGAACATTGACCATTACTTTCAGGGAGCAAGGGATCAAATGCCTAATTTTAGAGATATGTGGGAAATACTTTTGAGGAACAACGGCAAATACTGTTGGGGATCTAGGGAACAGGGACTCCCCCTGGGAGGGCCTCAAGAACCGACAACTTCGACAAACCAACTAAAAAAATAATTCTTATCCAGCCAATGGTGCAGCACCTGGAGAAATAGCGATCCTTCCCTTGTTCGCCAAAATACTGTCTAAAGTGAAGTGCAAGGGTAAAAAAAACACTTAAACTGACTGACAGTTGTCAAGTAATACCGTATTTCGTTTGCAAGAGTATATATTTATGTATTTTTATAAGCGTTGATAGGATCAACTTGTGACATGTATTCTGTTGACGTATTGACATGTGATTTTTGTATATGTATTGGCATGTGTAGTTTGTGTGAAAATTGGCATATAATAATTTATTAAGGTAAATGCGTATGTAATTTGCATACATTTTGACATCTGTAGAATATGCGAGTGCCAACATACTTATTTTGGATAAGTGCTGACATATGTACTGTAAGAACCATAACTAATTTAATAAAATAACTTACAATAGTAAATTAAAGTCAACATTTATACACTCAACTAATGAATATTTAGACCACTTCTTATTATACTGAAGGTCATTATTAAACAGTTTATCTAATATTTGAGGAGTAAAACTCTCCGTTTGACAGTTGTCCGCCATATGTGTTGTTGTTGTTGTTGTTGTTGTTAAAAGTATCGATAACTGAGTTATGTTATTCCTATACAATTGTCTATTGTCATACCATTTGATGAGTATTGCTGTGTAAATCGTATGGTTATTTATATTACTATTGTAGACAGATTACATTTATATATACAGAGATTTAATAAACCATGTGGATTAGAGGTCACGGTGATCGTCTGAACCTGTCTCACTTTATGGTAACTTTCATGAAAGCGAGAACTTTATTCATAAACCTATATTATATTCTTGTTATGATGAAATTGCTGAAGTTTATACTTGAATGCAATATTGTGTATTTTAACTTACGTTACATGTTTACTTTAGTTGTGTATCAAGGGCTGCTGACTTTAGACAGGTCCGGTGAGCAGGTGCTCTCAGTCAGACTTGCATCGGTTAACCGGTCTCGATAGCGATTGGTTGTCGGTGAACCGTGCCTGTTCTGATTGGTTAGCCCAGCTACCGGACCCCTCCGAGTCCTCAGCCATTGGTCGTATCAGGTCAGGTGGACATTTCCAAGAGGTTATAAATAAGAGCTTGGCTCTCATTCGGGGACTTTCCATGTAAGCAAAGAGGGCAACCAGCCGTTGCTATAAACAAAAACTCCGGTCACCGGGAAGTTTTTGAATCTCCGGGGTTATATATAAATTCAATTACATATCTAAGAGATCTTGCAGGTAGATGATTATTACAACTTAAAGTAAATTTAAGTAGCTCGTGTCCACCTGACATATAGCAAAATATAATAACAGAATTAACTATTAGATCTAAGTGCGAGAAATAAATCGTGTTGTTGATAGATCTAAATCGGCGTTGTAAGCTTTTTGTTTCCTATTTTACGGTCGGTGGTACCTTACAGTACTTGTGTATAAGTATTGACATGTGTAGTATATGAAGAGTACATGTGAAGAGTATTTGCATATGCATTTTGTATTGGTAGCCTATTGGCATGTGTAGTTTGTGAGTGTTGACATGTAGTGTATGAACGTAATGACATGTGTAGTTTGTGTGACATATATATTTTGTATAATTATTGACTTGTGTAGTTTGTATAAGTATTGACATGTGTAGTATATGAAGAGTACATGTGAAGAGTATTTGCATATGCATTTTGTATTGGTAGCCTATTGGCATGTGTAGTTTGTGAGTGTTGACATGTAGTGTATGAACGTAATGACATGTGTAGTTTGTGTGACATATATATTTTGTATAATTATTGACTTGTGTAGTTTGTATGAGTGTATTGAAATATGTGTATACTGAGAGAGAGAGAGAGAGAGAGAGAGAGAGAGAGAGAGAGAGAGAGAGAGAGAGAGAGAGAGAGAGACACTGGTATGATGTTTACAAGTATAACGTAAGACATTGTCATATACATTCATGAACTGTTTATTTCTGACTGAACCAGAGGGTCACATTTTATACAATGTATGCACCTTATGTATGATATGATAGATTCAGTATTAACAACATGGAATGTACAACCCTAACCACTGTACCATATCATCCTTCAGTTCCTTATAACCACATCTTATATATTACCATGGGAAATAAAAACGGTCCCATTCAGATCTCTGCAGCAGCTTGTTACACACTTCAAAAGCTTGTGTATTAAAGTAAACGATCTTGAGTTTATAAATTATGAAACAGAACATAGAAGTAGAACATAATGACATTGTAGTTCATCTTGCAAGTATCAAGGACTTATATGGAAGGATAAGAAACTTGCATTTCTCTACTAAATGTTGATAAAACAGCATGCAAAAATTTGTGATTTGGCAAATTAATCATTCAGATTTTGGAGGAAACTGATTGCTTATACATAAATGGTAAGTTACATGTAACCTTATATGTTTCAGAATGTTTTAAACATGCAAAATGATATTGAATTAAAAGCATTGCATATTGAAGTAAAATTTCAAGTACTTCCCTTGTATTTTAGTTTTTGTATACATATTTTGTAATAACAAGTTATTTTTCCTCTTTCAATAAAACATAAAAAGTATTTATTGTGAAAAGTTATCTTTTATTGCATGGAGGCATCGAAAATCCACAATTTCCAAGCAATAACATTAATGAAAAATTCTTAATGTTTTATATCAATTTATAAATGGTGACCACACTGAATTATGAGTGAAATGGGGGCCTAGAAGTAATCTGGCCAATTTTTCAGCAATACTTTATATGGTATAAGGGAAGAAATGACTAACTTGATAAAGAATTTAACAATACATGATCATGACCATGAAATTCAAGTTTTAAGTAAAATTTGACAATGGCAACTCACATCCCAAATATTAAAACTTTTTATTTAATTGAATGTTTTTAGGAAGAAGCATAAAATTCAAAATCAAAATTTATTCAAGGGAAATAACTGCAGTACATTTTTTTTTTAATTAATGTATCAGTTACCTACCTTACTCAACAGTGTTGTGAGTAATATATAATCATAAAAACAACCAAATTCATAAAACACAAATGAAATAATATTAAATAATAAAAATAATAAAAATATCTATTCTACAGTTGTAATGAAACATCACCTCTACATAATGGAATTCCGGATATGAGGAATGTTTAAAAATTGAATAAACGACAACACTAACTTTATAATACATACACTTGCAAAGCAATAAATAGAATTTTTACAGTAATAAAACAAAACAAAAATAACTTTACCGAGTATCACAGATAACTATCATTAAACATAAATTACTCATATCGTATAAAATACACTGAAATATATACATATATATACATCTTTAATACACGAGATTTACATAAATATCATAAGACAAAAAATATAAAACTTTAATGCTTTGGAAACTTTTTTCCTCATATTTCTTTTTTGAAAGTAAAACCAGATCAATCATAGGGTGTTAGTGACTGTCAGTTTAACATCAAGATGATCAATGTCCAATTGGTAAGTAATAAATCGGTGACACTGACAAAAAAAACAACAAAACTTGGCAGAGCTTAGAAAATTCCTGCGGAACTTTGATTCCATTTAAAACCTCAAGTTGGAAATATATCTTATCTCAATCCTACACCCAACTGAGAAGTGTTGCTACAGCAACGACAACTAATGAACTGCAATTTAATAAAAAAAATCAGATATTTAAACAATTAAATTATTATTAGGAAAACCATGACATATTTTGCTATTTCAAGAATTCATAAAGGGAGGATAGGAGTAAAAAAACTTGCATATCCTGGCTAAATGCTGCTAAAATAGCACAAGAATGGAAAATAATTTGACACACTAGTCATTTAAAATTCTACAGGCAATTATTTCCTGGGACATAAAATATAAACTTTTGTTACCTTCAAGGATGGTGTTTTTTTCTTAAATTATAAATATTAAATTGCGAAGTAAAGTTTCAAGTGTTTGTTTTAAGCGGCAATATAAACACAAATTGCTGGATGCCTCATTTTGTGAAAAATGGTGTTCTGCAAAGTAAAAATTTTAAGTTGAGATAACTGAAAAAGAGATTTCACAAGATTTTGTGTGACTACAGCAGTAATGAATTGCTTTACTTCTATATATAAAGTCCTTGTATTGCTGAAATAAATCGTGCCAAAAAATTAAGAAAGTTTTCTTTACTTTTGTTTAATAAATCTAGACTTGTGGACAATATCAAGTGATCAACTTTATAATTTACAGAATACACACACATATATATGGAGACTATTTAAAATATAAATATACTAACTTTGGCACAAAATGACCCAATGGTGAAAAACAGGGACTGCAAATGAGCACAATATTATAACTCTGATACTTTATATATTCCATCTCAAAAGGAAACCAGCACAATTCCAATTACATATAATTACAATACTAGTTCCTTGTTACGATAGGAACCAGTAGGATATATATTTGAAACTATACCCTTTTCTCAGGCAATTAATCGCATTTATTAAAGTATCTTGTTTTAAGCAATTTTAAAACATAAAATTTGTGTCTTATTCTGATTAAATCATTCAACTTTCCTATTATATATATATTTTATACAAAAGATTTTATCTTTAAAACATACAAAATGTACATTTTTTGGATAAGTAACAAATGGTTGACATAAATACGCACACATATAATATATATATCGACAAGTTTGGTTTCAACAATAAATAACATATTCCATGTATTCTAATAATCATTGCATTCCAAAAAATGTTCAAATAGTTAATTATAAATACACCTTTTAAAAAACTGAAGTCAACATTTATAATCATGATTCACAAACAAGGCATAATGTACAGAATGGTTGCAAATTGTGTTGATTGTTTAATGAAATGTTTGGTGGAAAAAACAAATGTCTCTACTTTATATCTTCCTTAAATGTTTGGTTAATATGAATTCATATAATCTGGCATATACATATGTGTATGTGTTATGCATGCAGCATCCACATACATATGTGTATTACATAACTCTGCAGTCAAAATAAATACAGATGACAATACAATGTCATGTTCTGAAAAAAATATATCAAAGTGCGTACCAAATTTCAAACAACTAAACCCCAGATCCACTCAAACTCAAAACTAAAACTCAATTCACGACTTAACATTTCAATTTCTCTACTCGTCTCCAAATTCTTGCTTTTCTTTATTTATAATTCCAACATTTATTACATTTCATTTACAATATTCGTAATTCATGAAAACATTGAATGAAAACATGCAAAAAAAAAACCCATTTTTTGATGGTCAGGAAAACATCAAATTTAACAGCCAAAATAATTTAAGCTTTATTGATAAAATATTACAAGTTTCTGAGAAGGAACTATGGTTCCATAGATTCACGTAGAATATGTATCAATTATCAAATCATTACAATGAATAGACTGACATGACATATCTCTTTGAAAAACGAAACTAAAGAAATGAAATGCCACCACATGCACTCCATGTTTTAAACATTATCACTGCCGTTTCTCTTTCGAAATTAAGTAAAGTGCAACTCCATAATAATGTGGAATTGCATTCATTTAATGCATCAATCCAAGAACTTTTCTAAAATCATATCAACTTTAAACATAATAAACATCACATTTCCTGCGATGGATTGTGGTTTGATGATGCTGTTTATATTTGTTCTTTTATTATTTTTTTTACAAATGTTGAGAGTTCAAGTGTTATGCATGATGTGCAAGTCTCCAGTAAGGAAATACTAATGCACAAGTTAATGTTTATAACATTTTTAATGTTACATACAAATGACAATGAAGTCTTGCAAAATTTTGTGCATGAAATGTTATGAATGATATGTATACACCAGACGTATTTACAGAAATTCCATTGTTTTCAAATTATTAAGAATTAAAAATTGTAATGCATTATGTACAAGTGGAGTGATGCATTGTGATCTGATATTTCCTCCATTGAATTTCCTTATAAATTACACTGCATGTTATCAACTTTTTTAAACAATGAAAAACATGATGGCAAAAGCCTTACAGCCAATTATCATTTAAATCCTACTAAATAAAATTCTTTTAAACTATAATGACCGTCACTGAGAATGGACCTTGGTGTTTCATATTAGCCAATCAGACTACAGTACATTCCCTACAATAATGAAGCAGCAAAAATTTTTGGAATATAAATTTTGACTTGCTGTTTACATCATAAACTTGTAATTGATCAAGGGGGCATTTTAGAGTGATCTGCTGGTAATAAACATATATTACTATTTTTATACAAATTACTTCCAAACCCAATGCAAACATTTATTCTCGTTATTTTTCCTTTCCATAAGCTGCCAAAGGTACTCAGTAAAAATGGTCAAAGGTAGGGAATCAGTTTTCAAAGAAAAGTTACCTTTTAATGTCTTCTTGCGTTATAATTTATTACACTTAATAAACTATAGTGCATGTTGGCCTTATGGCTTACATATCCCAAAACATATTGAAATTATGCTGAAAATCTGTGTCCCCCACTCCCCAACATGCAATCTTGAGTACATCACTGGTCGTCCCACCCCCATGCAATCCTGAGTCCATCACTGGTCCCCCAACCCACCATGCAAACCTGAGTACATCACTGGTCCCCCAACCCACCATGCAATCCTGAGTACATCACTGGTCCCCCAACCCCCATGCAATCCTAAGTACATCACTGGTCCCCCAACCCCCATGCAATCCTGAGTACATCACTGGTCTCCCAACCCCCATGCAATCCTAAGTACATCACTGATCCCCCAACCCCCATGCAATCCTGAGTCCATCACTGGCTTTAATGACTAACAAGGTTCCATTCTGTTTGCAATGTATATAACACCTCTATACATGTGTCGTTAATGGGCCTTCTGGGACAACACACTGTCCATATTTCTACTTATTTTATCTGCTGTTTTTCTTTCCTGCAGGTGTCGCTGCTCGAGTGACCTGATGTCTATAACGTCCACTGTCTGACTTGGAGAAGGAGAAGAGTTCTTGTTCATTGATGGTGATCCTCGTGGCTTCAGGTGGCCTGGACCCCCTGGGGCTATCTGGGCAGATACTTCATACGAGTTGTACTGGTTGGGACGTGGCTTCACAGAAGGTTTTGGAATATTTTTAGAGTATTCAATAGCCTGAAATGAGACATAATATTGGAATGGTAAAGTAATTCAAATCTAACTAGGTCAATATATGTGAAATTTGAACTTAAACAAATGAACATATGGCAGTTTTGAAGATCTGTTACACAACACTATTTCTGAAAATTATTCATCTACGGGTACTTAACGCGAAAAAAAATTCAAATGTAGATCTTTCTGTGCATTGCTACTTTGAAAAGGGACATAACTGCGGTCAACTGTTGGAAGAACTGGTACATTTGTGTACGACCTGTTAAGTATTAATATTTTTGTATGTTAAATTGCTTAAGTTTTGAATCTTGTAAATTTAAAGACTTTTTAAAGACTTGTTAATTCTTATATTTTCTAAAGCGTTGCGACATTAGTTTTCTGAAAATTGTTTATTATAAGTTAAGGCCATTATAAATCAATTACTAGATTATCATCCAATTTTTTCTTAAAAATGGGGATGGGGAAATGATTTTATTTTTATGAAAATAAAAACGGTCATGGCAACATGAAAATTAGGGGGCGGATGAGGATTATAATCTAGCAATTAATTTATTATGGCCTAAATATATGAAAATTAAATTCATCTTGTTATAATAATTACATTTAAGGACGTAAAAGTTGATTTATATGCATAAACATGAGAAAAATTGTTTTCAACATTGTTGCATGTTATTTTACATCTCTTGACTCAAAACATTTATTTAAATTTTATTTAAAGCCAATTTAACAGGAAAATGATACTATTTTGAAGTTCTAAACTTTATTATTTTATATCAAATCTGGCTCCAAAATCTCCCTGGATGTTGGAAGTCTCCTAATACCAATTTTTATTTCTTTTGAATGGGTTTGAAGACCATTTCAACAAATGACTTATATGTCAGTAAAGTGAATTTGTTTGTGATTCTGGCAAAGTCTAAACATGCATAGACTCATAGTAAAAATTTATTTATTTTACTTTAAAGGTGAAATAAGTTCTTCAACTTGGACAAATCATGCTTGAAATCTGCCTGGGTAAAAACAGTACTAAGCATATATGGAAAAAGTGTCTCGCTCAAGGACAGCACAAATGGCGGTGGACGGAGGATAAAACCCATGACGCTTCGATCCTGTGTTCGATGCTCTACCACTGTGCACCACATAAACTCATGCAAACATGAAACACAGCGCAACTCAAATCAGAACAGGCACACATGTTTTTCAATAGAAATCTAGTGAATTTTAATAAAAAATAGTAGTGTATGGACGAGGGATGGGGGGTGTGTGTGTGGGGGGGGGGGGGGGCTTATACTGTTGTTTTTTTTTAAACAGTAGATACGCCATTGATACAGGCTTACACATAGTAAATATTGTTTCATCTTAGAAAGAGTCTGAATGACATCAAGCAGTATTTAAGTGCTGTCTATTTTAAGAATGGGGATTTGAGCTGTATATGTGCTAACAAACACTATCCAGAACTCTTTAGAATTATAAAAAAAGATGTCCAAATTATAAAGCGTGACAAACGCTTTATAAATTATTTTTAAATTGCCGAGGATTCCAACTTGGCTTCAAATTGAATTATGCGAGTCGTATTAAAAAACTTCACGTTTTAGTGCGTAGTGTACTTTACCTGCCTTGAAAGTCATTTTGACAAATTTTTTTGACTCGGGTGAGTTACACGCTTGTTTTATAAAGTGTTAGTCACGCATTACAATTTGGGCATCATTTTGTTCCGGATTGTGTTTATATGCTCATATACAGCTAATTGATCATATGTTTGTATAGGAAATGTGCTCATAACTCAATTAAATTTTTTTTTTAAAAAGTTCAAACGTGGATGTGTTGCTTTTACACTCCAATTTAAATAACGATTTTGTCATGTTTTGGTGGATTTCGGATTTAAACCATTCGGATTTAATTTCTTAATGATAATGAGATGTTTTTTATTAATCTTAAAAAAATTATATTTTTTTAAGACATTGAAAGGATATTTTCCTGATATACTCCACGTTTCATATACCAATTATTTTTGCACTGTTTTACATATGAGTCATGTGATTTCATTTAGATTTCAAATTGATCCATTATACAATCATAGAAACGGATCCAGGATTTTAGTTTATAGGTGGAGGTAACACACAATTTGAATGGGCAAACATTTTTTCAGTAGAAATATAATGCATCTTAATATAACATATGGGAGTTTAGGGGGAGGGGGAGCTGTCTATTTTTAGAATGGGGATTTCATTTCAAGTTTACCACTTCAATTTAAATATCAACTTTGTCACGTTTTGGAGGATTTTCCATACCAAATCATTTATCCATTTTAATATTTATTTTATTTTTTAAGACATTTCTAGTGTGTTTTCCTGATTAAAGAGAGGATACAGGGAATTATGCAAATTTTGAATAACTCAAAGACCATTATTCCAAAGTTACTTTGGTTTCAATAGTCTGGTTATCAAACTCAACCTAGATCATTTTACTAGTAACGTCCGCCCTTTAGCTTGTTTACACTTATTGTTTTTGGAAAACAAATCTGAGTAATCCAATTGACGCGCACCTAGTAATTTGCAAAACAAAACATGTGTCCTCAACAGTATGCCTGGGGGGAGTAGGTGTAACTTGATTATATATAATTAAAGGATTACTGACTGGAAAATAATCTTGATAATTGAAGTGGGTTTATGACTTGAAGGAAACACAATGGTCTCAGCAGATCATATAGAAAACAGAGTACTTGGTAGATAGAGGATTTGTGAACAATCGTCAGTGGCCGGTGAGTTAACAGATAGAAGAGATTTGTAATGTATTTTTATCTTATATAATAAGAATGTTTGAGAAAATAATTGATTATTTAAACTAAAAAATCCTTGAATTTATTCATAATTAATTGATGTTTGAAGTTTGTTGGTCAGTCTTTGATGTTTTCATATTTTTAAAGCAACATATAAATGCATTTACTCAGATACTTTATTTTTATGTTCTACCAGGTTGTTGTGGGAAATATTATTACACGTTTGTCATTCCATGAAGGTGTTCTTTGATACCTGGAGTTCCCGTGTCCAGAGACTAGACATAGGGTGCCTACTTTGAAAGGTGTGTATATATTTTTTAAGCTCACCACAGAATGCACAAGACCAGGATGAAAAATATTCATAATGAAGTGGATGCTAGAATTGCTTAATCATGGCAATAATCAGAATTCAAATAATTAAAATTATATTTACTATCGCAAATGATTATGAATAAAAATAATCAATATCAGAATCAACCTGTGATGTTTCCCGTCACTTCCAAAAGCTTAATAATATGTGAAACCAATAGTTGAAAAATTGCAGATAACAACAAATATTTATTTTATGATAAATATATTTTTCAGTTATGAAGCTGTGCTTGTCTATCAACCAGGATGAGGGAGAGACTAAAGAATACACCCTTCCCCCCAACAACAGAACTACCAGTTTTGAATAGTAAAACAATTCACTCTTTTGAGTGTCAAAATCAATAATCTGTCAAAAGTATCAAACTTTCAAACTGAACAAGTGTCTTTTTAAGAGAGTGTGCAAGGAATTATATAAAGAAGGCCTTCAAGTCCTTGGTGTGTGTAATTGAACTCAAAGTATGGAGTTGAAATGTGAATATCAAGTGTGCTAAAACTGGTATATCTGGTAAAAGAAACAATGAAGAAATAAGAAGAAAAATGACAGAAATCATGAAAATAAAGTATGATATAAATAAATAAAATCTTTGTTTTTGAAAGTTCTGTTCCTGTTAGATGTTGTAAATTGCTTAATTATACACAGTCTTAATTTTAAACACCATTATGATGTTCATAATTAAGTCCATTTATCCACAAATGTAAATTTTTATTATGATTGAATTCGCACGCTTAAAATATACTTTAAAAAACCTCACAATTTTAGGCATGAATCCCCAGTAAATAACCACAAAACTCACAGGTTGGGGTCCTGAAAATATCACATGTATGTAGATGTTCTATCAATAGATGGATGAAAATATCACATGTATGTAGATGTTCTATCAATAGATAGATGAAAATATCACATGTATGTAGATGATCTATCAATAGATGGATGAAAATCCTTTAGATCAAGAGCATAATATTTATGATAAGAAATGTCACTGTTAAGTGTCACATGCCCCCTAAATGGTCTGTGAAAATAAAAATATATGATATGTTATGTTGATCATTTGTAGCAAGTATCAACAAAATCCATCAATGCATGACAAAGTTACAGGCCGGAAACGAAATCTCACAAAAACTCAAAGTGTTATCAAACAAACGCAAATTGTGACCTTGAACTTTGAGGTATGGGTGTGGGTCTTACTCGCGACACGTCATCATGTTATGTTGATCATTTGTAGCAAATATCAACAAAATCCATCTATGCATGAGAAAGTTACAGGTCGGAAACGAAATCTCACACAAACTCAAAGTGTTGTCAAACAAAATCAAATTGTGACCTTGACCTTTGAGGTACGGGTGTGGGTCTTATTCGCGACATGTCGTTATACTATGTTGGTCATTTGTAGCAAGTATCAACAAAATCCATCTATGCATGACAAAATTACAGGCCCGAAACGAAATACCGGACGGAAGGACGGAAGTTCTCACAAATGGGTATTTAAGTGGCTTCTTTGCGTCAATCGTATTACTTGTGTGGCTAAATTTTAGCCAGGTCAGAGAAAAAAAGCCACTTAAGAGCTGTTTTTTAAGTGTCAAGAACAGCCACGTAATGTTTTTTCAACAGCTTTTCAACTGTCCATAAAAATTACTAACCCTAAACCCTAGACACTTAAATACCCATTTGTCCACCCGGACGGACAGATGGACGGACGGACGGACGGACGCTGCGATAACTATATGCCACCCAAAATTTTTTGGGGGGGGGCATAAAAAACTAATTTGAACATCTAAGTGAATGTAATATTTTTAATGCATATGCAAATGCCAGACTTTTGCATTTATAAAATATTTGAGAAAAAAAGATAATTCAGATGGAAGCCTTTTTACGTCATTTACGATTCACTGCGAGCAGCACTGCTGCCGTACCTTCACAGAGAACCAATTATAAAATAACCAAGTAGAACATTCCAATTAACAAAGTAATGCTGAAACAAACACACCATAATATCGCAATCCTTCAAATGAATATTGAAATTCGACATAAAGACGCTGATGAGACCAGTTTTGCGGCTTTATAATTAAAAACGAATATTTTTTTCTAATTTTGCAACATACTAATTACACTGAACCTGAAATAATCCAAGAATGTGAGTGAAAACAAAAAAATATGAAATTCATTTATCTAATTCATTAAATGTTAACTAAATGACTTCTGAGAAATGTGAAAAAATGAGAAGTGAAGCTATTACTGAGAAGGGAACAAATCTCTAATTTCTGACAATATATTTTTTTTATAAATATTTATTATTTAATAAAATATTTTTAGCTGTAAAACTACATTGTGAAAAAAATCTCTGTATTTAAAATATTCTTAATCTGATGGTTTAATTATTATTTATATTTTTTTTACTCCTGGGACCTACATGGCCAAGTAGTTCTGGTTGCTGTCTCAAATTCCCTTTAACTTTTCACCACTTCCTTTATGTCTCACCGCTTAGGTTGTGGGTATAAGCCAGATCAGGCTAAAAATATCACAGTGAGAAAGCTTTCAAGTTACTTGTGAAATGACTCTGGTTCTACTCAGGATTATACTGGAGGTCTTAATCCAGAAGTGATACTGGATATCCTGTATGACCTGCAGTGTGTTGATAATGGAGTTTAAAATTCATTCAATTTTCTTTTTTTTAATGTTTGTATATAATGTACTTCTGTAATGCAACTCCTTCGTTGAACCTTTATAAAACTGTGTGGTCTATATCTCATAAATGCATGCCCTGTGGCATACCTGACCCTTAAATGATGTGCAGGACCCACCTGGTTCTAGGGGGGTCTCCCCAGCATACTCCGCATGAAAAAAAAGGTTTTTAGGATGCATTTCCTGCATTTTAGGGGCATTTTCAGGAGCTATAATAATGCATTTGCAAGAAATTATGCAAGCTACACAAAATGTTGTCCATGAACATTCTTTAAAAATTATTTTTTTATAACATAGGAGAAGAAAGGTGCTTCTACGGAGATTTATTCTGAGGTCTTCCTCCACCAATATTACTGGATATGCCATATACAGCCTGAGATCTGCTGATAATGGCATCAAATCCCATTATTTATATTGATGTCATGACCAGTGTTTATATAATCCTTTCAGGAATCACTTACTTTATATATTGTGTTATACAGAGAATACTAGATTAGCGCCTTTCCCTGCAAAGTTTATTAGGTGAAGCTAAGAACATGCAATGATACTTGGCGCTGTTTTGTTTTGATGCCAAACTGTTTAAATCATTGTAGTCTACTATTAATATTGACTTAAACTTTGCTACTTGTCTGTCATACTGTTATTTTATTGGATAAAATACTTACAGCTTTGCGTTTCACATTTTCTTCACCAATCTTGGGTGGTGAACGTGGAAACTGTGGTGGTTTTTTCGATTGCAACTCCATGCGATTTTTCTCCATCACCATGCGAGCATATTCAAACTGTTTGTGACGTTTTTCCATCTGAAAATAATCAACATTATATTACAGTAAGTTTTTTTTATGTCTGAAATTGGTCTGACCGGGACCAAATCTGACTGAGCAGCCTGATACAGGTTCACATTATGTGCAAATGGTATCTACCCCACATCCATCTCGGAGTTGAATTTTATATGACTCCCATGCAGATCTCGTTATACTGTGTTAAAAATGGTATCTGTGTGTATCTAATTTTAAATAACACCCATGCTGATCTGGGTCTACACTGTGGAAAAATTACAGTATCTAACCTGTAACTGATTTTAAAGGAAGTATATCATGATTTTTCAAAATTAAAAAATTGGCTAAAAACACTATTTTCCAATATATCATGACCAAAAGGGTGTCTTTTTGAATATGCCAAAATAATATAATGAAACAGAATTTCGTAACTTGGCCTACAAGCTATTGGACTAAAATATATTTTGTGAGGTATCAGAAGAGCAACAAGATTTCAATTTAATTTCTATTTGATCTGCCATACTGGTTATTATTGTTAGAACTTGTTTACAATGTAAAGGTCATCAAGTAGTATCTAAGAGCTGTCTATTTTTAGAATGGGAATTTCATCTCTGATTAAAATTGTTTTGCACATATTTTGGTGGATTTGATACACCAGTCATTAGGATTTTATTTATTTATGGGGATGATATGCTTTATATCCATTATAAAGTGATTTTTATCTTTTAAGAAATTTGTAGCATTTTTTCCTGATATACTACCTTTGAATAACTCTCTACATTGTACACAATACAGGTGTTTCAATTACCCCTGCGTCCTGCATCCTATGTTGCACAAATCTTGCGGCAGACGCACAATTCTGAAATATGTACATCCCCTGGACGCAGAAAAATCACAGCCAATACATCCTGATTATCTCAAATACAGACAATTAATTCCCGACGCATTGTGTTTCTTGCACACTGCTTTGTAAACACTAGTGCGCGTGCATCATCGGATGAATTTCAACAGCATCAGGTTACTTCTGTACCTCTTTCTAAACAATGGTGCGCGCGCATCTAGCATAATCAATGTCATCAGACAGTCTCTTGTTACCGTTGTGAGTGGTAAATATGCAAGCTGCTCACTGACTTTGAATACTTCTTGTGTATTCAGACGACTTTATAGTACTATGTTGGCTGCTAAAAAGTTCAGGCAGGGTAAGCTTTCATTATTCGTTCAGTGGAATGCGGCAAGTCAAAAAAATGTCTATACAGAACAGACTACTGACAACATTCAGAAATGGCATGAATGTCAGCACACAACAGCAACGTATGCTTGTGAAGATTGATGGTGACAACAGGAAAACCTTCAGTTTCAATGGGACACTACAGTACTGGAAGAAAACTAAACACAGGAGAGTTTATGAACTGAAGAATTTAAAATAACTGAAATGCATAGCGATCATATTTTGTACTACAGGTACTAAATAACAAAATTACATATTTGTTTTATGTATTTCTTTCAGTCGGTTCCAACTAATACTTACTGTTAGTAATTGGGTTTCACAGTGGTTCAGGAACCCTAGTATTTTCGGGCCACTTTAGGACTCACATTTTCAAATTGGGACTCACAAATGCTAGACTCAGTGAGTCCCAGGACTCACTAACATAAATATGTAACTGAAACACTGCGATATAAGCAGACGGCTCAGATTTGACTTGACCGAGAAAGTATAAACTTGCACTCAATCAGACAGACCTTTTACATAATGACTTTAAAACAAGTTTAGCAGCAGACACTGATGTAAGTTACTTAGGTACAGTGTCAACTTTATTAATCTTTTTTTTGTACAGAAGTAAAATCACTTCACATGGAGATAAAGTATCTTGCACTAGAATATAACAAACAGACGCAGTCTAGGATCGATCAACGACTCTCCGAGGGTCGGAGCTCTACCACTAGACTAAATGCTTTATCAGGTAAAAAAATGGCTCTAATTCTATCCACAGGTGATGTAATTTTCATAATTTTTTTTTTTCTCCATATATATACACAAATATAAAGCCCATCTCTTTATTCTGGGCCAACTTTATACTGGGAAAATGGATACAAAATACATAAACATTTGTAAATTTTCACTTGTCTGATGTGGGCATAGCCTCTTTTTCACTTCCATTGTTTTTAAGGCTAAAAAGTGTGCCAAACTAATATTGATTGATTGAATATTAAGTGTCATTTCTATGCCATCGAGGGCTAACAGATGATCAGTTAACCTAACTACTGTTTACTGGTATCCTGAAGTTTAACCAGTACTCGAGCACACCCTATCTCC
The DNA here is from genome assembly GCA_029582155.1 of Panopea generosa. Lineage (NCBI taxonomy): Eukaryota > Metazoa > Mollusca > Bivalvia > Adapedonta > Hiatellidae > Panopea > Panopea generosa. The sequence continues at coordinate 88,394,281 of CM055894.1, forward strand.
GCAAGTAACTGATAACTTTCCACTTGAATCATCGGTGAGAGACAAATGATAATGAGACGCAATGTCGTAGGTTGTGGCCAGGCGGGGACTCGAACTCATGACCCCTGGATTGACAGTCAGATGCGCTAACAACTGAGCTAATATGCATCTGGATTATGGTATCGAGATCAATTTCATGGTTTAAAAACTTATAATATTAAATATCAATTCTGAAACAAATTCTTATAAAATTGCAAATTACACTGAAAGTGTTACTGCGCGGAACCAGTATAAGAAGTATATCATGTAGATAAAGTGTCTCGCTCACGGATCTCACCTTCATACCAGAAAATCTCACTGTTTCTTAATGAAGATTTTCTGATATGGTGCAGCAGTCTACTTTATTCCCTTCTTCGAGTAGGAAAGTGCAGCATACACACAATAGTTAACGGTACTTTGTAACAAATATCTCACCTTTTCTTTATATGGTTCCGTATCAAGGTCTGGTCCAAGGGTGCCACGGTTCAGTCTGACCTCTCTCTGCATCTTTTTATAATCATTGAGATTGTACACCTTATACCACGGATGCTCGTTATGGTCTTTGGTCTTCATTTTATTATAGATGGCAGCATAGCCTTCTTCCAGTGTCTTCTGCAAGGTATCGATCAAATTGGGAGTTTATGGCATTTTCAACACATTTCAGATAATATATGGCACGTCTAGTTTTATTGGTGGATTGATTGATTGATTGAATATTGAGCATCATTTTTATGCCATCGAGGGCTAACAGATGATCAGTTAACCTAACCACTGTTTCTTGGAATTAACCAGTTCTCGAGCACACCTCGTCTCCGCAAGTAACTGATAACTTTCCCATTTGAATCAGCGGTGAGAGACAAATGATAATGAGACACAATGTCGTATATTGGTGGAGGATTGGAAGGCTCATGATATATCTGTGTAATCACCCTCTTTCCGCAAGTAACTTACAAACTTTCTCAAATAAATTTTTTGAGTGATCTTGAGACAGCACCTTAAACCACCTGACCACAAAGGACCCAGGGAATCAACTGACAAATAGAGGATAATTATTGCTGGCATTTTTTAAGCATAAAAAGAAATATCATTTTACCAAAATACAAATAAAGGTTTAATGCCACTTTTCCCTGTAAATTTTACTTTTATACTAATTATAACAATTATTAATGTTCAATTTAATCCCATTTTCTGAAACACAAATTTAATAAAACACCTTCATCACTTTTTTAAGTATAACAGGTGCAATAATTAAGCCTAAACAGAGTTGTCCCACATTTATCCTTAATCGAGTTGAAGTTATTCAAGAAGTTTCATTGATGTATGACTAGTAGTAACTGAGGCATGTGCTTGCTATAAAACATTTATCAAAATTAAAGGGGAATAACTCTGCCTGAAATCAAACCAGAGTTACCCTGACTAATCTTGCGTCCTTTAAATCGTAGTAGACACACAATGTGTTGTTGTTGTTGTTGTATGGTGTTTAGCGTTGCTTTTAACAATTTTTCAGTCATATCGCGACGGTGTCTACTTGAGACAGTATTCTGAGTGCTGTCACACTGGAGTATCATGCCGTAGAGACATGGTATGCTACCCCACCCAGTCACATTATACTGACACCGGGCCGACCAGACCTAGAACTCTCCTTTAAATGCTTAGCGTCAAGTGAGGAAGCTTCTAGTACCATTTTTAAAGTCTTTGGTATGACCCGGCCGGGGATTGAACCCACTACCTTCCGTATGCAAGGCGGACACTCTACCACTAGACCATGCCGCGGTCTCACACAATGTGAGTTTCTTGATGTCTGTCTAGTAGGTACTCAGACAGAAACTTGTTATAAACTTTGAACAAAATATAAAAGGGGCCATATGGCATATCTGTCTAAAACACCCAGATATTTCAACAGCCTCTTCTCAGCAACCTGGTATAAGACTGAAAAACAATCTATAAACACAAAACTCATGTATGGTAACTTCATAAGCATGGATTGCCAGTTATCAAAATGAATAAGACTCAATACTTGTTTTTATTTTGTTAACCAGTTACTGAGCTATGATCAACCTACCAAGTCAACAGAGGCTGTTCCATCGTCCTTGAAGTTCACTGTACCAGGAATATATTTTTTGGCATAACTACCATGCTCATTGAGTGCGGCCTCTTCATTGTGTATTCTTGTCTCAATATCCTGGATGTTGTCCACCGGGTGGTATTCCTCATACTGCGGATCCTACAATAAAGAATTAGATCATTTCTTGAGCTTCCTCCATTATGTCTGTACAATGTTTATTAAAAGTTAAATAAAACTGATTTATTATGTAGCAATCCTCTATATGAACTTCTTTGTTTTGAATTATGTCTTTTTTTTTTTTGATGTTCATATAATATTAAATTTCAGGGCGCAGTTGTTCAAATCACTGATTTTTTTTACGTAGAACTCAACCCTTGTACGTAAAATGCAAATCTACTTCCTGACTAGCCTGAACATGTAAATGGCGTTACTGAATTTATAAATATTAAATGGCGTCAATTTATATATATAAAATGGCGTCAATTTGTAAATAGAAAATGGCGTCATTTTGTAAATAATTATAAAATGGCGTTTGTAAATATAAAATGGCGTCCATTTGTTAATATAAAATATTATAAAATGAATTTTGTGCTGATTTACAATTATCTATTAAACTCATTAGCAAAAATGGTACGATGCTCTGCTGAGCCTCGCATTATATATTTTTGCCAACACGTTTAATAAATTCAATAATAAACGTGCACTCACGTAAGATCATCTATAAACAATAAAATTATGAAGACAGAAAACCATTTATTTCGTTTTCTAATTTAGAACTCTGCTGATCCATTGAAAAGCAGACTTTTTGTTTGTTTATCACCTAAGTGCAAGTGTATTTAAATTTCATTACATTTTATCAGCATGATAGAAAAAATCAAAGGAAATGTCAGTTTGTATCTCATACATAGTCAAAACTTTATTAAGCAGCCAGCCAAAGGTTGCTGCTTAATCAAGGTTAATTTTCTCTTAAAGCACAGAAATGCAAAACAGCAAAATTTGGACGCTTAATGGAGGTGATCGCTTACACACGTTTTACTGTATTTTCAAAAATAGCTCAACACTACTAGTTTTTATAAAACTTGTTCGTAATTTCTTAAATATGAAATCTTTGGTGGTTATATACTATGACATTTTGGATACTCTATTTGGAGATCTAACATCTACAACAGTCATATAGTTCTATGGTTAAAGGCGTAAAGATATATTAATTTGATACAAGTAAGACAAAATGAAATTAATTTTAAGGTTACCATGACAATGTATTTGCAATATCAAAATGTGTCATTTGTTTTAATAATGTTACTGTCTAACCCCGGTCATCAAATAAACCTAGAGCCAGCACTTTTAATGCTTCCCTGGATATGGCCATATACAGTTATGTGTATCATATGTCAAAATTATAAGAGTTCCCAAGCAGACAGAGTATAATTACCTTGTAAACAAAGTAATTTTCTATCAATATGCAGATAATTTCATCTTTCAACTATTTCTTACAAATATTTGAGACAAAGTAATTCCACAGGGATGGGATAGTTAACAAAACACCTCCAGACCGAACCCTGCTTCCATTGTCAACTCTGAGACTTGCCACAAATACAGCATGCCATGGTATCAACTTACTCATAATTTCAAGACTTTAAATTTGCACTTTTATATCAAACAAGGCATTGTTATGTATTGAGTCAGTCAGAAGACAAATCTAGTTCTCTAATGAAGATGCTTTTATGTTCTTTTTCATGTTTTGTCACTTGATAACTGATTATGCAGTCCGAAACTTCCTAAATCAATCAATTCTGCTTAACACACCCTGTTTCCCACATTATCCTCGGAGATGTCAGTCCGGTGCATTTCCTTCATTTCATAATACGGTTGTGTACCATAGTTGTCACACTATAATTCTGGCGAGTTCATAAAGTGCCTCGGAGGTCAAATAAGATAATTACAATGGTGATAGCTGGCATTCTGGGAAATCTACAACTGTTATTTACAATGCCTTGCATTAAGGTGTGTTAATAAAAGAAAATGTTATTTTTCTAAAAACTTTACATTCATCATTTCATACATCTGCTAGCCCTTTTCAGGTCAAGTTGTTAAATACAATATTTTAATGAGTTTTCTAATTGAATACCAGTATATTTTGGGCTAGAATACCACTGGAATGAGCACATGTGTATTTTTATCCAATTTGACCTGTTCAAGAGCTTGTCCAGTCTTATCTATTCTATTACTAGTCCCTGATATCTCCTGATTTAGGTCTAATGACCACATAGTACTGAGGTTGAGAGTTTTATCTAGCCTATTATCAGTCCCTGATATCTCCTGATTCTGGTCTAATGACCACGTACATGTAGTACTGTGGTTGAGAGTTTTATCTAGCCTATTACCAGTCCCTGATATCTCCTGATTTAGGTCTAATGACCGTGTAGTACTGAGGTTGAGAAATTTATCTAGCCTATTACCAGTCCCTGATATCTCCTGATTCTGGTCTAATGACCACGTACATGTAGTACTGTGGTTGAGAGTTTTATCTAGTCTATTACTAGTCCCTGATATCTCCTGATTCAGGTCTTATGACCATGTAGTACTGAGGTTGAGTTTTATCTAGTCTATAACCAGTCCCAGGTATCTCCTGATTCAGGTCTAATGACCACGTAGTACTGAGGTTGACAGTTTTATCTAGTCTAATCCATAAATCTGCTCAGTGTAAGCAGTGACTTAACAACATGTGGATATATCACTGGTTTTGTTAATGTTCAAACTAAAATAAGCTTTATAATCAATAATATGCACTGCATGGGTGATGAAAAGTTTATTATAATCCGTGCGATGCAATTCGACATTATAATAAATGAATTTTGAAAAATAATAATCTTGTAGTGTTTTTCTCGATTTGGGTCCAAATGTGGCTTCACTAAACTTAAAAAAGATATTCTGATATTTTAAGTTTTTATAATTATTTTCGTTATCATTATGTATATAAATATACTTGCAATGAACTTTTTTCAGTGGGTTTCTCAAATTATTCTTTTACTGATAGTATGCTTTATGTTTATATATTATTTAAAATGACAAACTATATTAAACTTGTTTGAAACTACACCCACTGTGCTATACCGCTTATTATATGACACGCAGCAACACATCCGTGGTGTTAATTACGTTATGTCACATGCCAGTGAGAGCCGTGTCAATTAAGTTATATGCTAAAGCGGTGACTTATCGGTCTATTGACCACGGAAGATATGTATGATTTCATTTTGATTGTAATTCGTGCCAGATGGATGAATCTTAATTGAGCCAACACTATGTGATTGAAAAGGAAAGATAAAAAAGAAAAACTGCCAGCCAATTAACAACAAATAAAAAAATCATTTAAGATATTGGTTATTCGAAGTTTCAGAACGCTTTAGTACGTAAATATCATGATGTTAATATCATTAAATTAACAAACCGAAAACCCCACGCCAGTTCTGAATGAATGGTAGAAAGTGTGACATACACGTATTAAGGGATGTGTATTCAGGGCTGTCATTTTACCACAGCTGCCATAGCGATTTCGTATAAAAAACAGATCAGAATTGTTAATTTACAAAATAATACAATCCTACAATTTTAAAACTGATAAAAATTAAAGACATGTCTCTTAATAATTCCTTGTAAAAATGTAGTATTTCATTTGTACTATTTTTTACTTTCATTGTTTGTTTTATTTTTTTAAATATTATTATCATTGGAGCTATTATTATAATATACATATTGGCTTATTGGTTTGTCACAGCTTTTATATTGGATACGTGCGTACGTGTATCTGGTCAGTCGTTCACAATTAAAATAACAATTTAATTACTATTATGAAGGCAGAGTTGCATGGCAATCATCAAAACAGATACCCATGGTGAGAACCACATGTGTGTCAATAAATAGTTAATTGGTGATTTATCAGTCCATTGATCACGAAGAACCCTGCCGGTGTGAAATTTTCATTTTGATTATAATTTGTGCCAGATGAATGAATCTTTATTTAACCCGCGGCATGTGATTGGATAAGAAATATATAGTCAAAATCAATACTAAAATATGCAGATTTTTATAATATTATTATTATTATCATTATTATTAATATCTATTATATATTTTATTATTATTTATTACTGTTTTACTAATATTATTAATATTATTGTTAGTATTGCTATATTACTTTATTATTATATTATATTATTATATTATTATCATCTGAGTATTTTTTTCTTTATTATTATTATTATTATTATTATTATTATTGTTGTCATTTCTTACTTGTTGCCCCTTTCACAGCTTTTATAATGGCTTAATAATATGTGTTTGCGTGCACGTGATCAGGCGTATCGATTTTGTAGGAAAGCCGGAAAAGAATATATTTACTATTTTATAGGCAGTGAATACATGTTCTTTTTTGTTTATTTAAACCTTCTTCGTGATCAAAAGCTGTTCTTAAGTCAATATAAAATCACAACCTCAAAAAGGTCAGAAACAGAAGGTCAAACAGAAATTTACGTTTACTAGTTTTTATTTCCTGTGTCTAATGTGTTATTTCGGTCTGTCGTGTTAATTTGGCATACATACATTTATTTTACATTAATTTAATTTAGCTTGATTGTGAAGTAAGCTCGGAGCTTATGCATATCGTTCTCCAGTGCATTCCCTTATTAGATCTGGTAATGAATTGTGTTTCGAGAGGTCGGTTAGAAACTGGGTCAAACTCGCGACCTCTGCCGTCTGAAGACAGCACCCTATCCGCTGTACTACTGACCCACTTTATATTTTAGAATACAATTAATTTATTACTATTATTTTAATGAGATGTGCACGAGTATAATGATTCCACTTTAATTGCAATATAGCTGTTTTACGTAGATTTGTTCACAACTAAGCACAAACTCAGTGTAACTATGTTCGGGGAAAATATAAAACTAAAGTCCGACCAAATAAAATTGAAAATTGGTAATTTTATTTTGCCGAAATACCAAAACAAATAGAACCATAATCATATAATTTTCCGCATATATATGTTTTGTTTGATTCACGCATGCTTTGATATTTTTGTATTTGGAGCAGTATACCCTTAAATTGAAATAAAGTACATGTTTTGAATGTTCTATAACTAATTTATATCGAAATAACACGGCAAAAAGTTAATTCATATTACATCTTTTCGAATTGTCATTTACACAATATATATAATTATTTATATTTTTGTTGCGCAAACCAAATCATGCTTAAACATGCAACTAAATTAGCCGTGAAACCGTAGATAACCATTGATGTGTCATCTATTGTATAATAGGTATTTTAAACATTATTGTATTGGTCAGCTAAATATTGATATTTATGTTATAATTGATAAATTGTTGACCAAAATAAGTTTTATCATGCGTTTTACAATAAAACATTTATATAAACTACATGGTTTATATTTATGTGAAAGAAAATTTCTTTTTTATCTCGATTTTAAGTATCGACTTCACGATCAAATAATAAAAAAGAGTGTATCCGAATGAACGAGTGCACTCAGTAGCGCACGAATAGTTCTGTTATCAGTTATCTTACTGTGTCTAGCGTATACTGCATATACTGCGCATCTGAGTGCACTCAGCGTATCTGAGTGCATTCAGCGTGTCTGAGTGCACTCGATCTATTTCCTGCATTCAGGAGTGCGTTTATTATTCAAAATCCAGCGTTTGCTTTCGGTCCAGGTCCGCTCCGTCAGCGCTCGATCTGCGCTCCGTTCGCGCTCCGTCTGCGCTACGCTTGCGCTCCGCTTACACTCTGAGTCCCTGATATCTCCTGATTCAGGTCTAATGACCATGTAGTACTGAGGTTGAGAGTTTTGTCTAGTCTATTACCAGTCCCTGGTATCTCCTGATTCAGGTCTAATGACCACATAGTACTGAGGTTGAGAGTTTTGTCTAGTCTGTTACCAGTCCCTGATATCTCCTGATTCAGGCCTAATGACCGCGTAGTACTGAGGTTGAGAGTTTTATCTAGTCTGTTACCAGTCCCTGATATCTCCTGATTCAGGTCTAATGACCGCGTAGTACTGAGGTTGAGAGTTTTATCTAGTCTGTTACCAGTCCCTGATATCTCCTGATTCTGGTCTAATGACCACGTAGTACTGTGGTTGAGAGTTTTATCTAGTCTGTTACCAGTCCCTGATATCTCCTGATTCAGGTCTAATGACCACGTAGTAGATGTTGAGATTTTATCTAGTCTATTACTAGTCCCTGATATCTCCTGATTCAGGTTTAATGACCACATAGTAGAGGTTGAGAGTTTTGTCTAGTCTGTTACCAGTCCCTGATATCTCGTGATTCAGGTCTAATGACCACGTAGTACTGAAGTTGAGAGTTTTATCTAGTCTATTATCAGTCCCTGATATCTCCTGATTCAGGTCTAATGACCACGTAGTACTGAGGTTGAGAGTTTTATCTAGTCTGTTACCAGTCTCTGGTATCTCCTGATTCAGGTCTAATGACCACATAGTAGAGGTTGAGAGTTTTATCTAGTCTATTACCAGTCCCTGATATCTCCTGATTCAGGTCTAATGACCACGTAGTACTGAGGCTGAGAGTTTTATCTAGTCTATTACCAGTCCCTGACATCTCCTGATTCACGTCTAATGACCACGTAGTACTGAGGTTGAGAGTTTTATCTAGTCTATTACCAGTCCCTGGTATCTCCTGATTCAGATCTAATGACCACGTAGTACTGAGGTTGAGAGTTTTATCTAGTCTATTACCAGTCCCTGATATCTCCTGATTCAGGTCTAATGACCACGTAGTACTGAGGTTGAGAGTTTTATCTAGTCTATTACCAGTCCCTGATATCTCCTGATTCAGGTTTAATGACCACGTAGTACTGAGGTTGAGAGTTTCAGTCCAGTTAAGTCTAAAAATTTTATATGAGAAAGTTTGTCAGTTGCAGTCAAAGCAGCCAGTCAAGGGATGGAGAAAATGTGACCTTTAAAGACAGTTTGTTGCTTAATAAAGGTTAATTTGTTCTGAAAGCATAGAAATGGGAAATGGCAAATATGGCTGCTTAAGACAAGTGGCTGTTTAATAGAGGTGGCCACTTACACAGGTTTGACTGTACTTGTAGAAGGACGATGGCAAAACTTAGGTTTATTCAAAGTTATTTTTCTGCCAATATAACTGGATGTATATGACTGGTCAGTAAGGTCATGTAATGATATAGGCGTTAAACCTCATTTAAAATCTCAAAAAAAAACAACACCAAATCTAAATGGTGATGGTAAACTGCAGCAGTTGTTTAGGGATAGAGCATAATTAGACTAAGCTTCCCATACCAACAACTAAAAGCTTCTTTGCTTGCCTCACAGGGCCAACCTTAACAAAATGTTTGTTTGCTGTGCTCCGGCCCAGTATTTTTCATGTAGGTAGGTAGGTAGCTTATTTTATTTTTCTTGTCAGATTTTGATTTTGTTAGTCATTTTAACAAAAAAATGGACAGAAATCATAATGTGACTGGGTCATAACATCTGCTTAGAATACTGTCTCAAGCAGACACTGTTGCAATATAACTGATAAAGTGCTAAAAATGACGCTCAACACCATACAACAACTAAAAGGTAATGGAGTTTGTGGATAAAATACAGACGCTACCGTAGTTCAGAAGATCCTCAATTTCTAGATTATTCTACCCATACAAGTCATGTATCAAACAAACATTATACCACAGTCGGCGACAAAACCTACACACAAACTTGAGATCCATCAGTTTGTATCAGAGCTAATAAAATAACGTCATCAATACCTATTGATTTCTTCATTGATCCCTTGCCAATCACTTCATTATCAAAAATCTGTGTCATTCCTCGACACATCAAATCAATAAGACTTAATCTGTATTCCACAAACATCTTGATTTAAAGAAATATCAAACATTTTGTACAGGCCAACAATGAGTCCATACAACTTAAATGAAATGCATAACGTGAAAGAGAAGAAACTGTGAATCAGTTCTATGCCGTCACAACAATATTAACCTTTATTAAGCAACAACCTGTCTTAAAAGCCACTTTTGCTATACCTTCCCTTGGTTTAAACGTATTTTACTTTCATTTTTTTCAGATAAACAAGTACAATATGCAAAATGAAAAAGGATTAGAATGGAAGAATACAATTCTTATATAGTTCTTCTACCTTCCCTTGACTGGCAGTTTAAGACAGGTTTGACTGTATTTAGTGTTGATGCAAATATCTCGGCTACAATTGGTTCATTTAGGAGAAAGTATTACAAACCAAACAATATAAAATAATTGTTCTTCATCATAATGATAACCTCAGAGGGTAAAACTCTTATTTCATTGTTGGTACCGAGCATTTGTAATTAGGTCGGACTATTTTTTATTATAATGAATCTTGCCATAAGGCTGAACCTAATTTTCTATAATGAACCTTGTCATAAGACTGAACCTGTTTTTTATAATGAATCTTGTCATAAGGCTGAACCTATATTTTAAAATGAACCTTCTCATAAGGCTAGACCTATTTTTTATAATGAACCTTGTCATAAGGCTGGACCTATCTTCTTTCTAATGAACCTTGTTTTAAGGTTGAACCTATTTTTTATAATGAACCTTATCATAAGGCTGAACCTATTTTTATAATGAACCTTGTCAGAAGGCTGAACCTATTCTTTATAGTGAACCTTATTATAAGGCTGAATCCATTTTTATATTAAACCTTATCATAAGGCTAGACCTATTTTTGATAATGAAGTTCATTGAACCTTGTCATAAGACTGAACGGACGAGGGGGGATCAGAAAGTTCGTAGACTTTCGCCATAACTTATTTATATCAACTATACAATGCACAATAGTGTTATCGTATTTGAAATAAATGTATATGGGACATATTTTAAAAATTTTAGCACGATACGTCAACTATCAAAAAATTAAGGCGTTATTCAAAGCATAGCAGTTAGTTATATAGTTTCAAACAAAATGGCATAAGTAACATCATAATATTGACGCCATTTTGAGATGCGCATTATTTGTGCCATGTTTTTAAAAGATGTAAACAAACATACGATTCAGTACACATTGATATTTTTTATTTGAAAATTAAACTTATTTTGGCAACGCTACGCTTGTTTGAATAGTAGAAGTAGAAAAAAAGTAAAAACTGTCCCGACCATGTAAATCAACGTTTCCATAGTTACTATAGAATATAAACTAATGAAATTTTTTTTTTTTTTTGTGCAAAATTACTGCAAAATATTTAGCGGCACAGGCTCCCTGAGAATTATAAGAATACAATGATAAATAAACAAGTTATGACAAAAGTCTAAAAAAATTCTGTCCCCCCCTAATATTTTTTATAATGAACTTTGTCATAAGGCTAGACCTATTTTTTATAATGAACCTTCTCATTAAGCTGGACCTGTCTTCTTTATAATGAACCTTGTCATAGGGCTGAACCTATTTTCTTTATAATGAACCATGTCATAAGGCTTGACCTTTTTTTTTTTTTTATAATGAACCACGTTTATAATAAAGCCCAACCCCTATTGAACTTGCACCATCATTACCCAGGGATTTGTCTATCCTTTTATTATACTGTCAAGATTGTATTATAACAATTTATTTTAAAAAAAATTCTTCATCTTATATATATACAATTTTCCCCACATTTCATTTTTGTTGATAAAGTGACAATAAGCAGGGTGTTAGTGTAGTGTTGGCCACACGTACCACAAGTACATGATCAGCGAGTATGCTAACGCTAACTGCATTTTACCATTATTATATATGACAACTTAATTAATGACAAAATCTTGTTTCTATATTTATAATTTTTCTTCATTTCCTCAATTTCTCTAATATTGCAAGCAGTATTAAAAACAAAAATGTCTTTATCAATATAAATTTAATGGTTTCAGTTTAGTAAATGGCTTAACTATTGTTCCAATGTCTGTATTTTGGGAACAATTAAAACACGGTAAAATCTATGTCAAAACACATACTTTTCTTCAATTACACTTTTGAAAAATTTCAAAGTGTGAAAGTTTGTGGACTTTATAACATGTAAATCTAAAAAAAACAACACAGAACACATAATTTACAAAGTCATTGTCAGAACAGAACAAAGATAATGTCATTGGACATATATACAAGATTTAAATTAAAAAAATTATATCTGAGAGAGTAAAGATCGTACAAAGAGAGTAAAGATCGTACAAACAGCATATTGTAGAACATAAAATTTCTTAAGAGGAGCCACTTAAAACAAGGATTTGGTTGACATCATACTATTGCTTTTCAATTTCATACACTTGAAGTGCTTGAGGATTTACGAGAGACTATCTCAAAACGGTTACACTGCCTGTCTGTGACAAATTGGTAAATATCCCGGGAGAAACTTTAAAGGTAACATATCTGGATTTACGAAAGACTGACTATCTTAAAACGGGTACACAGTCTGTCTGTGACAAAATGATTACACTGTCTTTGACAAAATTGGTTACACAGTCTGTCTGTGACATAATGGTTACACAGTATGTCTGTGACAAAATAATTATACAGTCTGTCTGTGACAAAATGATAATAGTCTGCCTGTGACAAATTGAACACACAGTCTGTCTGTGACAAATTGAATACACAGTCTGTGTGTGTGGACAAAATGGTTATACAGTCTTTGACAAAATGGTTACACAGTCTGTCTGTGACAAAATGGTTACACAGTCTGTCTGTGACAAAATGTATATAAAGTCTGTCTGTGACAAAATGGCTACACAATCTGTCTGTGACAAAATGATTACACAGTCTGTCTGTTTCGACAAAATAATTACACAGTCTGTCTGTGACAAATTCATAATTATCTTGGGGTAAACAGGTTCACCAAAATGAGATGTAACTCCTCTTAAAATTTTAACAATGAACAGATACATGCATATTGTGATGTATCAAATAAGGAATTGGTGATGAACGCACAGACGTACATACGAAGCGCTGATACTATACTACCAAGAAATATTTTGAAAAGCATCAATTTGTTTATGATATGTTTGCAAAAGGCATGACACTGTGGCTTAAAAATAACCCTTGAATCTTTTTTAAAAACTTTGTAGAATCGATGCGCTAGTCGAAAAGAATGTCAAAATGATGCAACCATAGTTTGTACCTCGGCTCATTTACCCCGTCTGCCCGTTTGGGCAGAAAACAGCTAATTTCATTGCTGTAATAAATTGGCCTATTTTTAACAATAACCGTTAAAAGTGTCTTATATTTAAGACACCTAATGCCTATATCAAGGCTTGAAACAGACCAATTTAAAACTTGATAATTATATACATACCCACATTGCTTACAAAATGTAAAAATGTCAAGTCACTTTAGCGGCATGTTGGCCTTAATGGCAAGGGTTTTGAACTTGAGTAATACATCTATTTTGTTGCCACAAATTTAATAATTTATGCGAACATTTGAATGCAAAACTGATGAATTATGTGATTCAAACATTCCTATATAGATAAGTGCAACAATATCTCTCCCAAAGTTTAATGAAAGAGCGCTTAAAACAAGGCAAATTTAAACATTTTTTTTTTCTTTTTGTCATTGCATTGATGGATAGATGTTACAATCTATTTTATTTTGTTCTTGTTGTTCTGTTAAATAATTCATGTACATTTCTTATATTTGTGCTGAAATAATTAAAATTTGATAAAATAGTGACTGATAAGTCTTATAAGGCTGAGTATTTCTTAACTTTTATTAACATTATTGCTAATGTTGTAAATCTTAACATGTATTGTACCTGTCACTTTAATAAATGAATGTACATATTTAAATTTTGATAAACATATAATATATCCTCGAAAATGCTTACAAAATACTATTTTGTAATATCGGTAATGTCAATTCTCTTTAGTGGCAATATTTATTACATGGCAGGTCAAACTTTCCCATTTTCAATATGTTAATTACAAATATTCACGCTGCTTACAAAGTATCATCCTGTTACAACGTCAATTCACTCTCAAGTTTGGTGTTTACTAAGTTACATTACTGGGATCTTGTGTGCAATCCAGATTAAAATGACAATTAACTTTTTTTTACAGTATTGATCAACAATTTGTCGATTTACAATCGTGTGTAGCTTAAGTTTATTTGACAGGTACAAGATTGTAAACTTTCATTAGACAAGAACTTTTTTTATTTATATTTGTTAAGAAGTGTGTTTGCTATACTCCTTCATGTTTAAAACACTTAGTGGATTATTTAGCCTTGACAACTCTCAATATGATTATCGGCAGTGAACTTTTAGCTAAGTTTGAATGTGAATATTTGGCTGAAATCTTCTGTTTGTTGTATAATTATGTCTTATCAATCTAGTGAAATAGATAAATTGGACAGAAATTATCAATTTTATCGTTTGATTTGAATTTAAACCAGGAAAGGATGGATTTCAAAATCGGGTTATCAGTAGCATGTGTGGCCGCCACGTGCAACAAACAGATGATTTCAGCCAAATTTAATTAAATGTTAACAAAATGTTCACATTCAAACTATGCGAAAGTTTCTTTTTGGTTCAGTATAGTTATATGTATCTTACTGCATTGTACAGTGTTTAATTAGCATTGCTTGCGTTAATGTTTTTAGTCATTTTAGTATTAACTTATTTATTTTACTTCGATTGCGAAAACAAGTTTTTACAACTTCTACAAAACACGGTCACTCTTCCTGGGTAGAACTGGTACTATGCATATGCTGAAAAAATGTCTTGCTCTATCAAGGCACTACAAATGGCCGACGGGGAGAATCAAACACTCTAATCCCGGGTTCGGTGCTCTACCACTGTACCACTCTCTCCATTTAGTCATACCGATATTTACAATGGCGTCTGCTTGTGAAATGTTCTAAGCGACACCGATGTACTGATGTTGAGAGGTATCTAGATTGAGCAGCCAACACTCTATCTACTATACTAAATTTGTAAAATCCTTAGCAGAACTCAGTTTTAACTATAAATATGGCTGAAAATCAAAATACATTCAATGACATGAACCTGTCTACAAACTCAATCCCGGCTGGGTCATACTTAAGACTTAAAAAACAAGAGGGCCAAAATGGCCCTATATCGCTCACCTGACTAATCTTGAGTCGCCCAACTTAATACATGTACACTAAAAATTTCAGAAAAACGAGATGGGCAAGTAGTTAGAATTTGGATTTGTTTTGAAGATGTAATAGATGCGTAGAAGAGTTCGAACTTGGTAGATCTTCACCCATGGTAAATGTCAGTGAAATTACATCAAAATCAGGTAAGTAGATTCTGACAAGAAGGCTTTTGAAGTGTTTACTTTAGCTGCCTATAAAGTAAACTAGCACCTCACTGTGGCAGTCATGTTTTTTAACAAATCACAATGGCTTGAACAAACTTGGTAATGGGTCACCAAAGGAACATTTCTGCGAAATTGTTTTAAAATTTCTGACAAGAAGGTTTTTTAAGTTTTTACTAATTAAACTTGCCCGCCCCCTGGTGGCCATGTTTTTTGACCAATCAAGATGGCTTGAACAAACTTAGTAGAGGGTCACCAAAGAAACATTTTTGTGAAATTATTTTAAAAACGAGCCAGTAGTTTCTGACAAGAAGATTTTTTAAGCTTTTACTATAGCTTATATAGTAAACTAACCCCACCCCCTGGCGGCCATGTTTTTTGACGAATCTAGATGGCTTGTACCAACTTGGAAGAGGGTCACCCAAGGAACATTTCTGTGAACCTATTTTAAAATCGAGCCAGTAGTTTCTGACAAGAAGATTTTTTAAGCTTTACTAATTAAACTTGCCCCACCCACTGGCGGCCATGTTTTTTGACGAATCAAGATGGCTTGAACAAACTTGGTAGAGGGTCACCCAAAGAACATTTCTGTGAAGTTATATCAAAATTGGCCACGTGGTTTCAGAGGAGAAGTTGTTAGAAGCTAAAAGTTAACGACAGACGACAGACAATGGACACAAGGCGATCACAAAAGTTCACCTGTGAGCCTTTGGCTCAGGTGAGCTAAAAATGGTACAAGAAGCCTCCTCACTTGCTGCTCAAACTTTAGATGTTAGTTCTGGTTAGCCCAGTGTCAGTATAATGTGACTGGGTGGGGCGTCAAACAATGTGTCTGTTTGTGGCACGACACTTCAATGTGGCAGTGCTTAAAATACTTAAATAATATCAAGTAGACACCATTGTGAAATAACTGAAAAATTGTTGAAAATGACACTAAACACCATACAACAACAACATCCAGCAAACACTGCAATTGTAATGTTGGAGTAATATTAACTAATGATCAAATGCCTAGTAGAAAAACAACAGTTTTATGAATCATTTCTATTCCCTAGCTAGCTGATGTTTTACTGATATTAAGAAAATTTCAATAATTAAAATAAATATCTCAAGAGAATATTTTGTGTCTGAAATTAAGGTTGATGTGTTGATAATCAACAATTATGAGTTTCTTAAACCTGTTGGTTTATAAATTCATTTCATTGTCTTTACAGAGCTAGATTTAAGAATTTGTGGATTCAAGCCCAGGTTGTTCCAAACTTCATTTAAGAGAGTTTGTCAACTACTTGCTGAAGGTCGACAGTTTAGACTCACCAAATTCATTCTGGGGCCTCTAACCACCATGCAATACAGTATATAATCAAGAACCTCCAATACCATTGTTCTTATGTTGGGATTTGGGGTGGGGTGAGAATGGGGATGAGTGAGGTATAATTATTATAACTTTAGTGGATAGACTGTTCCAGTCCCTATTGTTAGAGATCACAGGTTTAAATCCCAAACTCAACCTGATGGCATCTCAAATACAACACTTGGTGGTTAAAGCAATTCACAAAACCTCTTAGCATTAACAAACTTCTCAGTGAAGATAAAATAAATTGGTATAAAATATGGATAGCCCTTGCCATAAAGGGAGTATACCAGGGAAAAAAAGCTATAAATGTCGTAAAAAATAAAATTATTTTTAAGATGGTTAAAAAACATCTTGTTATCATTAACAAATAAAATCCAAATTGTTTAGTATGTCAAATCTACCAAAAATGTGACAAAATCGCTATTTAAATTGGAGTGGTAAACTTGAAATGAAATCCCCATTCTTAATATAGACAGCACTTAAATACTGCTAGGTGACCATCGCATCGTCAGTCAGACTCTTTCTAAGATGAAACACTTTTTATTACGTGTAAATCCGTATAACGGATCAAATTGATATCAAAATGAAATCACACGACTCATTTAATACTTCACAAAATATATTTCAATTCTAAGCCTGAAATCTATTTTAGTCTAACCTAGGCACATAGCCTTATATAGGAAATCCCTTTTCAATATATAATTTTGGCAATTTTAAACAGATATCATCTGGCAATACAGAGTCAGTGAGTATATTATATGTATGATATACTGAAATAAATGTTTGAAGCCAATTTAAAATTTTTGAAAAATCCTGATGAATTCCCTTTAATGAGGCACCTCCTACTGGCTTACTTTAAAGTCATTCTGGAATATTCAGATATTTGTCATACATTGGTATACATCAAGTACTCCAAGACATGTTTATAGTCACACGAGAGTGTAATTGTTTAGCACGAATAACTTTCCATACATTAATCAAAACAAACCGTTCCCTGAAGTATTATCTATGTAATCAAACAATGGCTATTGACAGTGTTTCTCTCTACGTAAATTATGAAGAGCATGAAAGTTCCCTGACAGTACTTCTTTATGGAATCATTTTTAATACCAATCAGCTGTCAAACAGAGAGAACACCATTCCAAAACTCTCAAGCTGTTGTTACAGTCAAGGATGGGAATTTACAAACCTAAAAAAAAATCATATTTCAGTTAGGGTTATTCATAAAATACTTGCCCTAATGGTCGACTGCACAATTTGAATGAACTACAATGGGAAAAACAATGACTTAATTGTCAATAACAGAAAGAAATGGTTGTTTATAATGTACAAAACTTTCTATAAATTTTATTTTATAAATCATTATAAATGACATGTTGTGGTATTGGGGTTGATGAGGCATATATACTTTATAGCGTACCATCAAAAAAATATTTAATGCTAAAAGGGAAATATTCATTGCGGGCTAGATGTCTGTATACAGGACAAAGACAAGCTATATAAAATTTTCAAAAATAGAATTATGTGAAAATAAATCAAACCCTCTGTGAGTATTCCTTTAGTTACACCATCAACACTATTTTGAATGAGTCAACAAGCTTCATGGTTTCGTACTGAAATCCATCACCTGTACCAATTTCAAAGATTTATACCATACGCCGTTATTGTAAATTTCTACAACTATAATTGGCTTCTATAAAACACCATTTATTTTTTCCTTATATCATTTTGATAGTCAATGGAATGTTATTACAAATATTCAAAACTCATAACTTTTTATCTTGGCTTAATCATTTTAAAATGTCTTCCTCGTATAATCTTTAATCCAATTATTATGATTAAATAGGGCATCTATTAAGCAATAAATTAATGGTGTACCGAGTTCTGTAACTGATCTTCAAGATAAACTTTCTGGGCCCGATTAGCTCAGTCAGTAACATGTATGACTATCAATCCAAGGGTCTTGAGTTTGAATCCCCGCCTGGCAACAGTCTCCGTGATGACTGATATACGACTTTGTGTCTCACTATCATTTGTCTCTCACCTCTGATTCAAGTGGGAAAGTTATCAGTTACGACCGGAGATAGGTGTGCTCGAGTACTTGTTAACCTTTCAGGATCCCAGGAGACAGTGGTGAGGTTAACTGATCGTCTGTTAGCCCTCGATGGCATAAAAATGACGCTAAATATTCAATCAATCAATCAGTCTATCAAGATAAACTTGCAGGAAATAATTTCACAGTCATTTCTAATATTGTTAATCAGCTATTGTTGCTGTTGTCTGTTATAAATATGCTGTTTATTATCGGCTTACAGCTACACATGAAATGCACTTATAATCTCAAAGAATCAATATATGAAAAGAATGAAGATTGAACAAAATCAATGAATTAATGAAATGAAAAGAATAAATCAATTAATGGAATGAATAAATGGAATAAATGAATGAAACTTTAAGATGCCCTTGCCCAAGGGCAACATGCTAAACTTGCCAGAAGGGACCTGCATGCAAACATTGTCTCAGTATGATGAATATATGTGGCACATTATTTCAAATCTGTCATGACTGGTTTACAAGACACAGAGTTGACATGGAATATTGTATCTATTTCTGAAATATTGTATCTATATCTGAAATATTGTATCTATATCTGCAATATTGTACCTATACCTGAACTATTGTACCTATATCTGAAATATTGTATATATCTGAAATATCTGAAATATTGTATCTATATCTGATAGTGAGTCTATAAGTGTGACCTTGAGCTTTTAGTTTTTGACCTTGGTCTTGTGTGCAACATGTTTGATACAAAATACTGTGCCTATTTCTGAGCTAAGTGGACTCTTAAGTATATTACACAAAAGGGCCCGGTGAACTGAAGGGTTTGACTCACAGTTAATTTAAGGGGTCATTAGTTTGAATTCCTCCAGCCACAATCTCTGTGTTGATTGGTCATGAACTTTGTTCTATGACCTTGAATCTCCCACCTCTTAATACGTGAGACATAATGTCATTTATCAATAATCACAGAGACTGTGGTCGGGCACAGGATTCAGACATGTAACCCCTGTAATTTGATAGTCACAGAGACATGCTACTGACTGAGCTAATCTGGCCTGGCATCACCAATATAGTAAAAGCATTAATTTTGTCAGAGCAACAGTCAATTATTTAGCCATGTTCATAACATTTACGAGAGTAAATTACACTAAATTTCAGTGGTAATCATTAAAGACTCTAATTTCACATAATGGTTCATCAAGTATTTCACATGATCAATAGGACTGACATTGATTTAAACCCTTCTGTGATATGCTGGATTAATTATTCACCTGTCACTTATACAGAATTAAGAATGCTCCATTAATTACTTCGTTAACTACAAACTCAGTTGCATTATGGGAAGAAATTGATTAACAATAGGTGCATGTAGTATTAATTATTTAGTAACATGTACAGCAATTATTCAGCAATAACAGTTCAAGTTCATTCCATTTCATCTCCATTTATCAGTCAGTAAAACATTTCTTTTAATATTTTATCAGTGGAATGAAATAAAACATCTGATAACAAAAAAAAATTGAAATAATTCAATTATCTAGGCACACCAATATCCATCTTTTGTTGCATTTACAGTACTCAATAAACATATATCATTACAACACAAACTTACTGAGCAAACTCTTCGGATTTTGACTGCCAGGATTCAAACCCAAAACCTCCATATGAGACTGATGGTCTAAGCACCAATAGACAGACAATGTAGCTGACTGAATTTTGCATTTGTTATATAACGAATATGAAAAATGGTGTGTGCAAAAGATGAACTTTAGATTAGTTTTAAAAATACATTTTCCGGGTTAATTCTTTTGTTATAACTTTACCAGCCAAAATGTTGTTATACTATAATCTTGCCAAGGCTACATTGTAATCTATGTTTATATCTTTGTAACTGACAAACTGTAAATCAATAAGCACTTGAAAGCAATTTGACACAGTCATATACATACAAATATATGATATACAATATATTATATCAATTTAAGTGCTGAATATCTGTAATTCTGCTTTTGAACAGCAAGCAATTTGATGTACATGTATATAAATATATGGGTGTATTCTGCCATTTACCAGACTACACACTAGAACACTTTGTGTATTCTGCAATTTACCAGAATACACACCATGAGTACACTTTGATAATGCAGCAATTTTACAATTAATGTAGTTGTTTATTACGAAGATGTATTTCAATGTATATAAGTTTGAGGATTCTGAAGATCTAGGAATACACGACTTGTGTAATAACAAAATAGTTGAAGTAAAGCAATTATGAATTAATAACCAGATTATCATCTTTAAAAGGGGGAGGGAGGAAGGATTTTACTTGTTTATTTATTTTTTTTTAAATTTTGGATGTTATTTTTATAAAAAAACTTGATTTCCTTTCAAAAAAACATGATTTCCTTTCAAAAAAACTTTTTTTTTTTTTTATAAATTAAAAAGGGTCGGTGGGTGGGTGGGGGAGGGGCGTGGAAGGATGAAAATTAGGGGGTGGTCTGGGATGACAATCAAGCAGTTAATTTATTTTGGCCTAAATTATGGAACAACTTGTTGAAGTTTTAACGACTGTGATATTTGAAAGAAAGGAATGGCCCAGATAGTTACTCACTACTTAAGGTTTTATTAGGAATGGCATGTCAGTGTAAGTTAATCTGTCATATCCAATGTCAATATTGAACACTTTCTTTGGCTAATGTTTTACCTCTATCAATGTGTCAATGTCAGATAACTTTTGTCCTTAGATATAAGGCCAATTGTATACAATTATTGGTGTCATTATAATATTAACCATTTCTTTATGTTTTTTTAATTGCGTTTAATGCCATAACACATGTACGTAACAGATGTTATGTAATAATGGCATATCCAATAAGAACTCAGGAACCCGTGACCAAACTTTCGCAAGTAACTAGCAAACTTTCTCATAAAAAGTTTTTGGACCGTGCACAGGACTCGAACCCACACTTTCAGTGGTGAGAAGTAAGTGATCATTACATTAGAACATTGGGCCACACAGTTCTTACCCTTGTTATTATCTAACAATTTTAACACATTTTTGTATAACAGGACATGCAGCCAGCTGTTTATTATATGATATATTAGTCACTGTTTCTTTTATGTTAAAATTGTTTTGCTTATGGTAAATAAATTCGATTCTATTTACTGGTACATATGTACTGTCAAACCTGTGTAAGTGGTCACCTCTATTAAGCAGTCTCCTGTCTTAAGCAACCATATTTGCTACTTACCATTTCTATGCTTTCAGAGTAAATTAACCTGTATTAAGCAACAACCTGTCTTAAAAGACCACTTTTGCTCATTGCCTTGATTGGCTGCTTAATACAGGTTTGACTGCATTATATGATTAATGGCTTTCAATATCTAGAAAAACCTTGAATTTTCTACACATCACCTACCCCCTCATTTGAAATTTCAATTTTTATTCATGAAACTTATCAAATAAACAGTTGGCCTAACTTTAAGACACTGTAATTCCTTCTACAAATGAATATCAAATGACCATAAATATAATTATGGAAATTAAATCCTACAAGAAAACAAGCTTTTCTGTTGAATAAAGCTTTTAAATTGAGTTTATAAAAAGTTCATGAAATACAAATGGGCAATGAGAGATGCAATTTCCTCTTAATCTTAGTAACCACTCTTGTTTTTGAAAGCAAATAAAATAACAAAACAAACTGAAAATAAACTGCTCTTGATATTTTTGGCTATAGCCCCAATTTTATCAAAGGCTATAATCAAATCCAAACAATTATAGTATAGCGTGAATGGATAACAAATTGAAGAGTAGAATAAAATATATCTTTACTCAATCTAAATGGGGTACATTGTCAGTTTACAAAATGTATCGTTGCTCATAATTGTACTGTGAAAATGGTTTGATTGATTGATTGAATATTTAACATCATTTTTATGCCATCTAGGGCTAACAGACAATCAGTTAACCTAACCACTGTTTCCTGGGATCCTGGAAGGTTAACCTGTACTCGAGCACACCCCATATCTGCAAGTAACTGATAACTTTCTACTTTAATCAGCAGTGAGAGACCAATGATAATGAGATGCGATGTCGTATTTAAAAAAATCACAGAGAATTTGGCCGTGTAGGGATTAGAATGCACGATCCCTAGATTGACAGTCAGACAGTCCTGTGAAAATGAACACTTAACAAAGTATGAACAGACCAACTTTAAAAGAGGCAAAACACTGAACTGGTAGTTGTCATTAACTTTTATATTTTGAATTGTGTTAATGCCATTTTCAACACATTTCAGGTTATAAATGGCATTTCCAGTTTTATTGGTGGAGGTAACTGTCAAACTTTCTCACAGTAAATTTAAGACAAAGTGGGTCTCAAACCTATTGTGAGAGGTAGATGTCATTAAGTTTTTAGATTTCAATAATCTTTTGAAACTAGTGTGACATATCGCACTTCTCTAAGGAGCCGCTTTTAGTTTGGCATGCATGCCAAACAACACTGGGCTTTTTCATTTATCCTGTTGTAATAATTATTTCAAACAGTGTTTATACAAATATTAATTCACTAAGAAATTCTATAATAAACTAATGGGTTTAATGATATTTTTTACATGTGACAGGTTATAAAAATAACATAATTTTATATCTTAGAATAGCAGCAGAATTTCAAGCGAGTGTAAAATAAGTAATAAATTTGAGCCTTTGGCAGTTAGCGGATGATTTTTTAAGTATGATGTTGCAAGCTGGCAGTGGTGAATTACCTGCAGCAAAGAAACAGTTTGATAATCAAACAAAATTTTACAGCGGGATTGAGCTAAGTATGTCTTACATTTAATGTTTCTAACTTAAAATATATTTTTTAACCAAATGATTCAGTCAAAAAGTTTCCTTGCAAATTATAACTGCATTTGAACTCCAATTTAAAACAAAATGAAGGAAAAATAGTAGCTAGCATAATACCGCTTGGGAAATATTATGCTAGTAGCAGTCAGCTTTAGTAAAATGTTGTATGATAAATAAATAATGGCATCCAGTTGTGTAATGATGGAAGATGATTGCAGCATGAATCACAGTACGACAGGTGATGTTTGACATATCCAGTCTTACTAAAGTTAAGGGTTGGAGTGAGGCTCGAACCTACAACCTCGATGATGAGGAGTAAACGGTCATTAGATGACACGGCCTAATGGAGCACTTGGTCACGGAGGACTTCCGTCATTCTGTAACAAGCAATTATTAGGAAATCATTTTGGACCAACAGCTTGTCAACCATGATCTTTGTAATAAGATGTAAATGGTATCCTAGAGGCAGCACCTCACTAAGACAATGATATATGTTATAATATGTAAGTGGTCTCCAGGCAGAACCTTGCTAAGGCCATGATCTTTGTAATAAGACTCAGATGTAAGTAGTCTCCTGGCAGCATCTCACTAAGACCAAGTTCTTTGTAAAAAGACTCAGATGTAAGTGGTCTCCTGGCAGCACCTCACTAAGACCATGATCTTTGTAATAAGACTCAGATGTAAATGGTCTCCTAGCAGCACCTCACTAAGACCATGATCTTTGTAATAAGACTAAGACGTAAGTGGTCTCAAGGCAGCACCTCACTTAGACCATGTTCTTTGTAATAAGACATAAGTGGTCTCAAGGCAGCACCTCACTAAGACCATGATCTTTGTAATAAGACTCAGGTGTAAGTGGTCTCAAGGCAGCACCTCACTTAGACCATGTTCTTTGTAATAAGATGTAAGTGGTCTCCAGCCAGAACCATGCTAAGACCATGTTCTTTGTAATAAGACTCAGATATAAGTGGTCTCCAGGCAGTACCTCACTAAGACCATGATCTTTGTAATTAGACTAAGATGTAAGTGGTCTCCTGGCAGCACCTGCCAAAGCAATGAACTTTGTAATAAGATGTAAGTGGTCTTCAGGCAGCACCTCACTAAGACCATGATCTTTGTAATAAGACTCAGATATAAGTGGTCTCCTGTCAGCACCTCACCAAGACCATGATCTTTGTAATAAGACTCAGATGTAAGTGGTCTCTTGGCAGCACCTCACTAAGATCATGTTCTTTGTAATAAGACTAAGATGAAAGTGGTCTCCTGGCAGCATCTGCCAAAGCAATGAACTTTGTAATAAGATGTAAGTGGTCTTCAGGCAGCACCTCACTAAGACCATGACCTTTGTAATAAGACTCAGATATAAGTGGTATCCTGTCAGCACCTCACCAAGACCATGATCTTTGTAATAAGACTCGGATGTAAGTGGTCTCCTGGCAGCACCTCACTAAGATTATGATCTTTGTAATAAGACTCAGATGTAAGTGGTCTCCTGGCAGCACCTCACTAATACCATGATCTTTGTAATAAGACTCAGATGAAAGAGGTCTCCAGGCAGCACCTCACTCAGACCATGTTCTTTGTAATAAGACTCAGGTGTAAGTGGTCTCCTGGCAGCACCTCACTTAGACTATGATCTTTGTAATAAGACTCAGGTATAAGTGGTCTCCAGGCAGCTCCTCACTAAGACCATGTTCTTTGTAATAAGACTAAGACGTAAGTGGTTTCAGGCAGCATCTCACTAAAACCATGATCATTGTAATAAGAATCAGATGTAAGTGGTCTCCATGCAGCACCTCACTAATATCATGATCTTTGTTATAAGACTCAGGTGTAGATGGTCTCCTGGCAGCACCTCACTTAGACCATGATCTTTGTAATAAGACTCAGATGAAAGTGGTATCCAGGCAGCACCTCACTAAGACCATGATCTTTGTAATAAGAATCAGAAGTAAGTGGTCTCCATGCAGCACCTCACTAATATCATGATCTTTGTTATAAGACTCAGGTGTAGATGGTCTCCTGGCAGCACCTCACTTAGACCATGATCTTTGTAATAAGACTCAGATGAAAGTGGTATCCAGGCAGCACCTCACTAAGACCATGATCTTTGTAATAAGAATCAGAAGTAAGTGGTCTCCAGGCAGCACCTCACTAAGATCATGATCTTTGTAATAAGACTCAGGTGTAGGTGGTCTCCTGGCAGCACCTCACTTAGACCATGATCTTTGTAATAAGACTCAGATGAAAGTGGTATCCAGGCAGCACCTCACTATGACCATGATCTTTGTAATAAGACTCAGATATAAGTGGTCTCCAGGCAGTACCTCACTAAGACCATGATCTTTGTAATTAGACTAAGATGTAAGTGGTCTCCTGGCAGCACCTGCCAAAGCAATGAACTTTGTAATAAGATGTAAGTGGTCTTCAGGCAGCACCTCACTAAGACCATGATCTTTGTAATAAGACTCAGATATAAGTGGTCTCCTGTCAGCACCTCACCAAGACCATGATCTTTGTAATAAGACTCAGATGTAAGTGGTCTCTTGGCAGCACCTCACTAAGATCATGTTCTTTGTAATAAGACTAAGATGAAAGTGGTCTCCTGGCAGCATCTGCCAAAGCAATGAACTTTGTAATAAGATGTAAGTGGTCTTCAGGCAGCACCTCACTAAGACCATGACCTTTGTAATAAGACTCAGATATAAGTGGTATCCTGTCAGCACCTCACCAAGACCATGATCTTTGTAATAAGACTCGGATGTAAGTGGTCTCCTGGCAGCACCTCACTAAGATTATGATCTTTGTAATAAGACTCAGATGTAAGTGGTCTCCTGGCAGCACCTCACTAATACCATGATCTTTGTAATAAGACTCAGATGAAAGAGGTCTCCAGGCAGCACCTCACTCAGACCATGTTCTTTGTAATAAGACTCAGGTGTAAGTGGTCTCCTGGCAGCACCTCACTTAGACTATGATCTTTGTAATAAGACTCAGGTATAAGTGGTCTCCAGGCAGCTCCTCACTAAGACCATGTTCTTTGTAATAAGACTAAGACGTAAGTGGTTTCAGGCAGCATCTCACTAAAACCATGATCATTGTAATAAGAATCAGATGTAAGTGGTCTCCATGCAGCACCTCACTAATATCATGATCTTTGTTATAAGACTCAGGTGTAGATGGTCTCCTGGCAGCACCTCACTTAGACCATGATCTTTGTAATAAGACTCAGATGAAAGTGGTATCCAGGCAGCACCTCACTAAGACCATGATCTTTGTAATAAGAATCAGAAGTAAGTGGTCTCCATGCAGCACCTCACTAATATCATGATCTTTGTTATAAGACTCAGGTGTAGATGGTCTCCTGGCAGCACCTCACTTAGACCATGATCTTTGTAATAAGACTCAGATGAAATTGGTATCCAGGCAGCACCTCACTAAGACCATGATCTTTGTAATAAGAATCAGAAGTAAGTGGTCTCCAGGCAGCACCTCACTAAGATCATGATCTTTGTAATAAGACTCAGGTGTAGGTGGTCTCCTGGCAGCACCTCACTTAGACCATGATCTTTGTAATAAGACTCAGATGAAAGTGGTATCCAGGCAGCACCTCACTATGACCATGATCTTTGTAATAAGACTCAGATATAAGTGATCTCCTGGCAGCACCTCACTAAGACCATGATCTTTGTAATAAGAATCAGATGTAAGTGGTCTCCAGGCAGCACCTCACTAAAATCATGATCTTTGTAATAAGACTCAAGTGTAGGTGGTCTCCTGGCAGCACCTCACTTAGACCATGATCTTTGTAATAAGACTCAGATGAAAGTGGTATCCAGGCAGCACCTCACTAAGACCATGATCTTTGTAATAAGACTCAAATGTAAGTGGTCTCCAGGCAGAACCTTGCTAAGGCCATGATCTTTGTAATAAGACTCAGGTGTAAGTGGTCTCCAGGCAGCACCTCACTAAGACCATGATCTTTGTAATAAGACTCAGGTGTCAGTGGTCTCCAGGCAGCACCTCACTAAGACCATGATCTTTGTAATAAGACTCAGGTGTCAGTGGTCTCCAGGCAGCACTACACTAAGACCATGATCTTTGTAGTAAGACTCAGGTGTAAGTGGTCCCCAGGCAGCACCTCACTAAGACCATGATCTTTGTAATAAGACTCAAGTGTAGGTGGTCTCCTGGCAGCACCTCACTTAGACCATGATCTTTGTAATAAGACTCAGATGAAAGTGGTATCCAGGCAGCACCTCACTAAGACCATGATCTTTGTAATAAGACTCAGATGTAAGTAGTCTCCAGGCAGAACCTTGCTAAGGCCATGATCTTTGTAATAAGACTCAGGTGTAAGTGGTCTCCAGGCAGCACCTCACTAAGACCATGATCTTTGTAATAAGACTCAGGTGTCAGTGGTCTCCAGGCAGCACCTCACTAAGACCATGATCTCTGTAATAAGACTCGGGTGTAAGTGGTCTCCAGGCAGCACTACACTAAGACCATGATCTTTGTAATAAGACTCAGGTGTAAGTGGTCTCCAGGCAGCACCTCACTAAGACCATGATCTTTGTAATAAGATTCAGATGTAAGTGGTCTCCAGGCAGCACTTCACTAAGACCATGATCTTTGTAATAAGACTCAGGTGTAAGTGGTCTCCAGGCAGCACCTCACTAAGACCATGATCTTTGTAATAAGATTCAGATGTAAGTGGTCTCCAGGCAGCACTTCACTAAGACCATGATCTTTGTAATAAGACTCAGGTGTAGGTGGTCTCCAGGCAGCACCTCACTAAGACCATGATCTTTGTTATAAGACTCAGATGTAAGTGGTCTCCTGGCAGCACCTCACTAAGACCATGATCTTTGTAATAAGACTCGGGTGTAAGTGGTCTCCAGGCAGCACTACACTAAGACCATGATCTTTGTTATAAGACTCAGTTGTAAGGTGTCCCCAGGCAGCACCTCACTAAGACCATGATCTTTGTAATAAGACTCAGGTGTAAGTGGTCTCCAGGCAGCACCTCACTAAGACCATGATCTTTGTAATAAGGCTCAGGTGTAAGTGGTCCCCAGGCAGCACCTCACTAAGACCATGATCTTTGTAATAAGGCTCACGTGTAAGTGGTCCCCAAGCAGCACCATGGTTAGACCATTGAGACAAGCAGGACTCTACATATTCTACCAAAATCTTAGATAGATTTTGTGCATTGTCACACTGTTTGAAGATCAATATTGTATTTCAAATTGAACCAAAATATAAAACCAACTTACCTTACATTAATTGAATTATTGAATTACTTAAAACTTGACTTGATATAAATATGGTATACATGTATAATTAAAAAGAACTCAAGTATAAACTGCTTGACATGTATATCAAAAACATGGTTGTATCTACGCATTACAAATATTTCCCAAGATTAAATTAAAAAAAAAAAAATAAGTAATTTTATAGCAGTATCTTTTTATCTATAATGACAATTAAAATAAAACATTATGACCCCCTTGGTACACCATACAAATAACAACAATAATCCTTGGCCCGCATTCAAACCACGGTCTGACGTATCATGTAAACACAATCCATCTTAAATTTCTTAAATATAAATGGTAAATAAATATACCAATCATTATTAATTGTGTATTTCAACTGCACAAATAATTGACTACTGTATATGAAATTAAATACATGTACATAAAATACAAGAATATGTAAAATCATTTTCTTATAAATTTTAATTTGGTGTAAATCATGTCAATTAATATTGAAACAGTGTAGTAAGTGTACATATTGATTGACTGATTGAATATTTAGCCTCATTTTTATGCCATCGAGGGCTAACAGACGATCAGTTAACCTAACCACTGTTTCCTGGGATTGACCAGTACTCGAGCACACCCCCGTCTCCCCAAGTAACTGTGACTTTCCCACTTGAATCAATGGTGAGAGACAAATGATAATGAGACACAATGTCGAATATCAATCATCACGGAGACTGTTGTACATATACTTATATGTATATATTATGAAATTTAATGAAAATGATGATTAATTGTCAGTTAACAATTCAGAGTTTTCTAAATATAGACTTGATGCTTCAAATGCAATACATGTATAAACTTTTTGGTTTAATTTAATACCATTTTTGAACACATTTAAGATCGTTTTATGTCATTTATTTTTACGAAAAAATGCTGGACCTTAAAAAAGAAATGAGTCAAGATTTCTTTCCTAACCTTTTGTAGAGAACAAGCTTTTGATATCTTTTCAAGTCTTTAGACCATTATAGGGCTCAAACCAAAGACATCAGTGGTTACAATTAAAGACAAGAGTGATCTTGAAAGGACAATACCTTTAAGGCTTAAAGGTCCCGTATATTCACAAAGTATCTCAATTTTAGAATGCACTGGATCTGAAATTTCATTTCAATGGAAATAATCTTCCTAAACTCTCTAATAAAGCAATTGTAAAATTTCAGCTTGAGTGCATACTCACGCAGTGCTTGAAATAGGACAATTTGGACCCGTTCCAGGAATACTTGATTAACCCTTTATTCCATAGATACCAATCACATAAGGCCTTTGAAAACAGTGCAGGAAGAGTTCAGATTGCTTGTAACGAGCAATCTGAACACTTCCTGCACTGTTTTCCGACTCAGTCAGTTAATATAAACATAATTCACCCAATAATTAAAAAGCCTTCTATATAAGGTGTCAAAAGGCGTCAATATTAGAGGTGTCCAAAGGCGTCTGTATGAAGTAAAGCGTTAAGGGATGTTTTGTTGTATCATATCTATATGGTACCGAGTATTAAATCAGCTAAAATTTAAGCAGGGATAATAACTGTTAGTGCAACACAATGGTGAGGACATGGCAAAACAGTGACATTAATTTCCGGTTTATGGCGTGACTCATATTACAATGGCAACTTTTCTTCACTGGCAACTTTTTCTTCCATTATCTGCAATAAATTATCATTGTCTACACAAAAATGATAATTTAGTAAATAAAAAATTAAACAATGAATGTTAAACTCCCCCCCACCTCCCCACTCATCCGGTTGGTATCCATGATTGATAATTGACTAATTGATTGAATATTTAGTGTCATTTTTATGTTACTGAGGGCTTACAGATGATCAATTAACCTAACCACTAGTTCCTGTGATACTGGACGGTTACCTCCAGTAACTGATAACTTTCCCACTTTCCAATGATTGATTATGGGGATAAAATATACAAAATGTCTTTAACATTTTCACTCTTTCAACGAATGAATGATGTTTTACAACAGGTCAACACACAAATAGGTAATTTAGTGCATGTTATGACTCTTTCAAAAACATTTAATTTAAAAAATCATTTTTCTGCTCTGTGCAGAAATACAGAGTTCTGCCATTTTTAACACAAATGTTCACACGTGATGGTGAGCAGCTGACTGGAAGTTTCCTGTTCTGAGGACCTCATAAATAAACCTGAGTAGAACCATTGTCTGGTAAATAATACAAACTAAATATTTATTGTTGATTGGGCTAGGCTACAGCTCACAAACAGTTTGGTGAAACTTATTGTTACCTTCATACATTGCCTTACACCTCATGGATACCAGTAGAATCACATTAACTGAAATCTATTAAATTTGAAAACTTACATGAAAAAGTTGCCATGAAATGTTGCACATATTAGTTCAAGAATGGGAAATGTTACAATAATTGGGTAACTACAAAACAATCATTTTACCCCAAATTGCACTTTTTTCTTTTCAAGTTTTTGCTTTATTTGTCTATCTATTCTTTCTTTCACCTCCATTCTATGCATCTATAATCATATAATTAAAGACAAAACATAGAATTACTAAGAAAACAACTATCAAAATGACACACCACCGAATGTTAACTAGATCTTAAATGAACATGACTAGAGCGACCACTACAGGAGTCTATAATTTATCTTAGTGGTTTTGAATAAAAAAATTATTGTAAAATAAAACATATCTCTAAATAAAACCTCTATATACACTATTATATTACACTACAGTTACGTTTTTATTACATAACTTAATATAAACTACCTCCCAGATCTGCACTTGACCATAAACATCTTCAATGTCATCAACGCCATTATATAATTATATATGTGCTTTCAATTATCTCCCTTTATGAAATACATATGATCCAACGGGTTTCTAAATCTGTCCTTTATATAGCATGTGATTGGTCATGAATCCTTAACTGGATCTTACACATATAAAACTATCAGTTCATGTATGTAAATTGTCCGTCGAGTCAAAATGTGTGGTTCAAAGCCGGCAGGACTAGACGAAAGAGTGTGAGTTAAGGGTTGTTTGAGCCAAGCATTGTTCAACATCATACCATACATGTACACGATATACATCAAAATAGGAATTCGGCAGGACCCAGCTATTAGTGGTACAAGCTATATGTGATGTTCCAGCCATCCGTGTTTGAGCCAATGAACTTCTACTAGCATATCCACATTTATTGGTGGAGGTAGACCTTTCCGCAAGTAACTGGCAAACTTGCTCACTTAAAGTTTATTCTAGCAAGCATGACTCGAACCTTACCACTCACAGATGTTAAATTGGACAATGCAAGTAGTAATGTCAGTGATGTAACTTGTTCAACACAATGGTGATCAGTTACAGATACCTATAACTGAATAAAAAATATAGATTAAAGAATTTTTTTATAACTTGAACAAAAAACTTTACAGAGACTGTTGCTGGGCTGGGATTTGAAGTCACGGACTCCTGGATTAGAAGTCAGATGTGTAACTGACTGAGCTAATCGAGCCCGGCAGAAAAGGTTGAGATAAATCTAAAACTGCTGCCGCCATAGTCATGACATTTAGCTCTTTCTCTTCTTCAGAAAAATTAACTAAAAAGTTCTGATTTTGGTATGTTAACTAACACATAATTAACTTAGAAATATGGCCTGAATGTGACACTTGTTTTTGTCATTTACAACACTTTTATTTTTTGAACAATTTTATTGTAATTTCCCAAAATTGACAGAAAAATATATCCAATATTGTCCGTGGTCAGGTTTAAAGACATGTGTCACTCCTCTCCATCGAGTCATTATAACGTAGGAATAATACAAAATATAGAATTATAATATAATAATAATACCTGCCTATGTCCTGTGTACATTAATGGCGACACCAATATATGCGCTATTTGCACATTGTTGCAGTGGCGCAGTCAGTAGAGATGTGGACATTAATGTACTAGGAGCTGACATCATAGGGGCTGTGGGTTTGAATCCCGATGTTTCTATATTTTTTTTTAATCAATCAATTTTCACCAAGAAAGTTAGAAACAATGCAAACCCTGGTCAGATTTCAGAACTTCTCACTGGCAGATATACCAGACTACTTTAGTTGTATGCAAATATGTTTAATACATTGTGAACAAGCCTAGTATTTGCAACCAGTTAAAAAAAAAAATACAGTCAAAACTGGTGTTAATGGTCACCTCCACTTGTCTTAAACAGCCTCAATTTTTTAATCAATCATTTATATAAATTCAGTTTTAGCCAACCTGTATTGGGCGGGCAGTCACCTGCATTGAGGGATCAATTTTACTCTTTCCTTTGAGTGTCTGCTCAAGACAGGATTGATTGTATATTACTTAAATGAAACCTAAACTGCCTCCAAACTGAAGATGAAATAATACAATGGGGATACTATCACAGCAAGCAACAACGTTTTTATACTGGCTGTTCTTGAACAAGACAACGGCACAAGCTGATAAGAAATATAGCTGTCTGAGTTGTCAATGAACAGATAATTAATGATGATCCGATGTTGATTAATAGATTATTCACCAATGTCCTGGATATATTTATACCTCCAATAGATATTTAACAGATAATATGCAGACATGTGAAAATGCTCAAATCACTGTAACATTTGTAGTCTAATGGCTAAATTTCATTGTGCGGTGATTAATTTATTTTAGCTTGTTGTGATGTAAGCTCAGAGCTTTTATGAACCGCTTGAGTCAGTTTCCTTGGTAGAAGCAGTTCTGAGTGTTGTTTTATGAGAGGCATAGAGTCGAGCTGGGGACCAAACTTGCAACCTCTGGCATGAGCGGCCAAAACGCTATCCATTACTTATTACCACCTCCACTTGATTGTGAAGTGATTATTAAACATCAAGAGAAGAAAGTTCAGAATTATTATTCCATGACATCTGAGACAGGACATCTAATAACATTTGGTCATAAAAACATAAAACTATTCAGCCCTTAATTATAAGACGGTAAAAGAAAACTTAAAATAAAAAAGTTAAAACTCACCTCCTGGTACCCGGTTGTGTATCCATTGTCGTAGTTGCCGTATTGGTCTTGCATTTGGTAAGGGACACCAACACCTCTGAGTTGGTTCCCATCATCCATGGGCTGTCCCTGTGTCTCTTGTACTGGTACCAGAGCAAGTTGTTGCTGCTGAGGAGAACCAGACCCAGACTGACCTGGTGGTGGACTGATGAGTCGCAAGATTAATGTCAACGCTAATTCGTTGTCCGTCTTCTGTAAGTATTTCTTGGGAAATAGGTTTCAGTTCCATGTGTCGTCTGAAAGGTGAAGCGGGATTGACAGCCGTTGGAACAAGCTCTGTGGACGTTGGTGGGGCCGGCTTGTTTTCAATTGGTTGTAGATGGCGAGTGGGTGTCGTGTAGCCCCCTTGCTCCTGAGGGTTGTACCCACCCCCGCCTTGATGTGTGGAATAACTCATGTTTGGAGGTGGTTTGAATCCTTGCCCAGAGGTAGGTAATGACGGAGGTGCTTCATACTTGTAATTTTGCTTTACTCTTGGATTGGAATTCCATTTAGGGGCTGCTTTATTGGCACTTCCACCTTTCTTAGAACTGTTTGCTGAACTTTTTTTCATGGACAGAAAAGCAGATCTTTTTGCCCATACTTCTTCCGCTGATGATGGCTTAAATCCCATTGGATACTGGTCTTGAACTGGAGGTTGATAGCCCATATGTTCGGGCTGAGCTGATTGAGCCTTTTTTGTCTGCTTATGTTTTGCATGTTTTGACGGCACTTTAGGGGTAATAAATATGTGATCTAATTTTTGTTCTTCTTCCTTTTTCTTATGAACAATGGTACGGTAAGATTTTGGTGGGGGCTTGCCATAATCTTGTTTATTTAGCTCAACATAATCATACCTTGGAGGTTTAGGATGCACAATCTCCATATTTTCTGCATCTTCTTCATCATAAAAGTCTGGTTTTGTATCTTGGTTTTCATAATTACCCTGGCCATAGCTAGCCTGGGCATATTCATCCCTAGGATATTGTCCCTGATTTTCTTGATATGGATTTTGAGGTGGGTTTGCCCACTCACGATTTTGCTCAACATGATTATTAAATTCAAGTGAATCTTTAGCATAACTTCTTGCCGTATCTTTCTCATCTGCATAATCTAATGAATCCCTTTCATAATTATTCTCTCTGCCATAACTTTCTCTATGGCTCTGTGATAGTTCTGCATTTTTAAGTTTTTGTTTTTGTTTATCTATTCGTCTTTTTAAATCCCGTTGATATTCAGCCTCCTTACGTAAATCTAACTCATCAACAACCTCAGTGTTTTGTTTTTTATATGATCGCCTAAAATCAGGTTCCTCCTCCCTATGCGGTTCATTTTCATACTCTACCCTATCACCCTGCAGTCTACGATACTGCTCTTGCTTATCATAAGATTCATTGTCTCTCACATACTTATTTCTGTCCTCATACCTATCTCTGTTATGCCTTTCTTGTTGGTCATCCCTTTGATCAGAATATCCGTTCATTTCATGATTTCTATCCTCATACCTGTTGCGATCAGTGTTTCTACTATCATACCTGTCTTGGTTACCTCTGTTCTGCTCTTGCTGCCTTCTATAATTTTCCTCTCTCCTATTCCTATCATTTTCATCTCTCCTATTCCTATCATTTTCATCTTTCCTATTCCTATCATTTGCATCTCTGCTTCTTCGCTCATATTCAACCCTACCTGCCCTTTCATAATCATCACCTCCATACCCAGGCCCTCGACGCTTATCCATCTCTCTGAAAGTCTCTTTCTCTTCTATATCGTCAAGCCTGCTATTCACAAATCTGTATTCGTCTTCCTCTTCACGTGTGAATGACGGAGACTCCACATAAACACGTTTCACCGAACCTTCACGTTCACGCCTAGCGGTACTTACACTTCCCGGTTTTGATGAGCTATGTTTTGTATCAAGTGGAGGGTGCTGTGGAGGGAGTCCTTGCTTAGATGATCCCCTCCGTGAATTAGGTTTGCTTTGACTTGATCGTCTCTGTTCTTCAGTTTTGTCTTCCCAGTTAGGAGGACTTCTGGGATACTCTTCTTGTGAAGCTAAACTGTCTTCCTTTGGTGGTGCTGCATATGGTGTTGGTGCACGATCTTTGACTGGACTACCAACAAAGTTTTCTCTTTGGCTCCCTTGACGCTGTTCAGCCCTGGATTCAAATTGAACTTCTTGTTGCCGACTGTGTCTTGATTGGGCGTTTGAATACTGTCTGGGAGTGAATTGCGTACCTGGGGGTGGTGAAATACCTTGTGCTCTTAAAACTTCAGGGTTTGCAACAGCATAAACATTACTATTACTACGAAGACTAGTGGCAGGCTGTTTTTCTGGTGGTGGTGTTGTCTGGACTGGGGGTGATGGAGGTTTTTCAAAGTTAGTGTTATATCCAAATTGGGCTTGTGTATCAAATTGATATGGCACATTTAAATCATCCGCTAGATCAGAGGGATTAGCGTCAAGCCTTTCAGGTCCTTGTTCACGGTCACGAAATGTGTCTTGATCGTCCTGCCGGTAGGTGTCAGTCTGGCCTCTGAAATTGTCAGAAGATTTTACATGTGGTAGCTTTGAGGAAATAGCAGGACTGTCTACTTCATATGTTCTATTGGTAGGATTAAAATCATGCGGAGAGAAGTGAACAAGAGAGTTATTTATACCAGAAGCATGCAAATTCTGATCTGGAACTTGAAGATTGGAGTGCAAAGCTCGAGAAGTAGGAGAAGAGTCAGTGTCAGATGGCAAAACAGGATCACTAATTGGTGATTTATTCTTATCAAGCTCGCTTAGATCTAAAGGGGGAACTGCTTGCTCTGTTACATCAACATTGGCTGGTTCCCTATTTCTAGAGACACGATCATGCTGTGAGTTTAAACTTAAGCGTGTGTGCTGGTGTTGGTGCTGATACAAGCTATTTTCACGTGCTGAAGCAAAATTATCTTGTGTGCCAGATTCAGATCTGTTCCCTGCAAGTGCTGCTACTTCTACCTCAGCCTGGTTCCTGTCCTTCAGATGTGCATTTGATTGTGACCTTGAATTGACATTTAAAGAGTTATTATTTGTGTTTGCATTTGCATCTACTTCAGATTCACCATTACCAAAAGCATTCACCACTGCAGGATTAGATTTATCATTAAAAGCACTGGAATTATCTTTTATCTGATCACCAAGTTTGTCAATGTCTGCACCTTCACCTTTAAAACCAGGTTGAGATGATTGTTGATTGTTATAGTTAATTAAACCAACAGCTTGTGAGTTACTTCTGGAAGCTTGTCTACTACTTTTTAATGAATGATAAGCGTATTTGTTATTAACATCACCACTTTCATGAACTTTCTCTAACTCCGGTTCCACAGAGCGAGATGAATCTTCTATAACTTGGTCATTCAATAAATGAGTGTCTTTATTACTATTAGTCTCATGCAAATCAGTGTTACTTTTTCTTTCTGTTTGTGACCTGTAATTATCAGAAAGCAGAGCTTCAGAGTTAGTAGCAGCAGTGTTCAAGCTTTGTCTGGACTTGCTTATGACAACATATTGTACATTTTCATTATTACTGACAGTGTTAGTTACATTAGAAACATTTACACGAGACGAGTTACGAGACGATACAACATCTAAAGCGGTATGATCTACTACAACTGACGTTTTGCGAGAGTTTTGTGCAACTATTCCATCTGTATTTTCCCGCAACAGTGCACTACTAAGAGAAGAATTCTGTGTAACTATCCTCCCGTGCGAAGCATCTGAATACCTTGGTGATTTGTGGGAAGAGCGCGAAATTGACATATTACCTCTCTGCCTCCATGGCGTACCTGGGAGATTCCATTATCTCCCAGAGGGATGTTGTGACAAAATCAGGGAATCCAGTGGAAAAATCTGAAATTAAATGCTAAAGTAAATAACTTACAGTACAACTAACATCCATGACATATTAATAATTTGTCTGTACACTTTGGAGCATTGAAAGTCCCATGAAGAATTAGAAGTACCATGGGACCATTAGATGTTTCATGGAGCATTAGAAGTCCCATGGAACATTAAATGTCCCATGGAGCATTAGATGTCTCGTGGAGCATTAGATGTCTCACTGAGCATTAGAAATCACTGGAGCATTAGAAGTCCCATGAACATTAAATGTCCCGTGGAGCATTAGATGTCTTATGGAGCATTAGAAATCACTGGAGCATTAGAAGTCCCATGGAACATTAAATGTCCCATGGAGCATTTGATGTCTCATGGAGCATTAGAAATTACTGGAGCATTAGAAGTCCCATGGAACATTAGAAGTCCCTTGAGCATTAGATGTCTCATGGAGCATTAGAAGTCCCATGGAACATTAGATGTCCATTGAGCATTAGAAGTCCCTGGAGCATTAGATGTCTATGGAGCATTAGATGTCTCATGGTGTATAAGAAGTCCCACAGGGCGTTAGAAGTTCCATGGAACATTAGATGTCCCATAGAGCATTAGAAGTCCCTGGAGCATTAGATGTCTCGTGAGCATTACTAAGAAGTCCCATGGAACATTAGATGTCCCATATAAATTAGATGTCTCATGGAGCATTAGAAGTCCCATGGAAATTAGATGTTTCATGGAGCATAAGAAGTCCCAGGACTCTTGCTTGCACTTTTGGGAATCCGGTATGGGCCTCTGACTTTGGGAAAACTAGCATTATTTTTAAAGAAATTAGGAAAATTACAAAGCATAGGTACTTTCAATATATGTAACAATATGTGTAATTTATATCAAATGTATAAAATATGTGATGTTCTTGTTGAAAACTACATTGAAATCATAATATTAAAAAAGTCTCCAAACTTTTACCCCCAAATATTTCTTTTGGTTTCTTTGCATTTTGAAATTGGGAATTTTATTACTTTGGATTGGGAAAAAGAGATACTATTTACTGTTGGGAATGAGGCAGAATAACAGCCCCAAAAATGGGCAAACAAGAGGCCAGAGTCAAATGGAGCATTAGAAGTTCCATGGAGCATTAGAAGTGCCATGGAAATCAGATGTCTCATGGAACATTAGAAGTAACAATGAAACTGTGATAGCGTAATAATTGTAAAGCATCAAAAACGCTAAGTAAATTGACTTACTCAAGGGTTCTGAATGTTACTTAATGACTGTACACATTTCATGATTTATGTGCACAAAACTTATGATATCTCAACTTCTCAAGCACCAGAAACTTGAAAACTCAAGGTCTACAGGCTCGTGTTTCAACATATATTTTAATACTTAAAAACTAAAATCAAATAAAAGCACTCAAGTGATCATGATTTTAGACTGGTTCCAGTAAAACTGCACATGGTTTCATTGGTATTTATTATAAAATCGATAAAGAAGCAGTCAAACTAAGTTAAGTTTTAAAAATTTAAGTAAAATGTTGATGAAACAGAAGCCTGGTTATAGTCCCTCTACAGAGTTATCCCAAGTACCCAAGTATCTCTGAGAGATAGTGAACGGCGCACATGTACGTACGTATGTGAAGTACATTGTACTCTAATGTGACAACCTGTATTTAGAGAACCAGCTTAAACAATAAAAAAATTCTAAAGGTCTTGTCAGAATAGTATAACTGGAACTTTTTGTTCAAACTTCTCATAACCACAACAATATTCTCAGACCTCTAATGTTTGGAATCTAAATTTCTGAGCAATATCATAAGATTCTTTCAATAACTTTCAATACTTAGAAACTGTAAGTACCAGGTGACATTATGTGTTTTATTCTTTTACATTTTCTATAGTTATCTATTTCATTACAAACTTTAAACAAAGTTATGTTTTCACAATTTAGTTTCGTAAAAGATTCATTTAGACAGGAATAGATTAATTTGCGTGTTTCATTGTGACCTATTTTTTTTAAGTGTTTAAATCAAATTATTGGTGATTATGTATTGTCTTAAATGAATTCAATTTCTGTAACAAGATATCTCTGACAATAATAAATTTACCGCTACACAAATTTTGATTTCATTTGAAATTTGCTATTTGCTAACTTGCTGTTGGCACCAAACTAATAAACAGGAAAGAAGTGGCAGAGATATTTTTTATTGCACACTGGATAAGGATATCTGCATTTTTAACCGCCGAGATAAAATTTTCGCGCTATGACAATAAGACTCATTTATGATGTAACATATAAAATATATGACGTAAATCATATAATTTAACGTCTTAAAAGTGACTGTTGTAAAAAATATAATGATAAAAAAAGTCAATATGATTATTTTATATGTTTGGTATACAAGAAAAAGAATCATTCGTGGCCTTTTCATACCGGATAGAAAATTCCGTCCCTTGGGATAACTGCTTTCGCAGGAACAAGGCTCTTTATTCTTCAAACCTTTCATTTATAATAATGTAATATTCTATAGAGATTAACGTTGCTTTATAATTTCTTTAGCAGTATTATGGCCGGCTGATTTACACTGATGCTTGCTCACTGGATGATATATGTTCATTTTTTTAAATAGGCTTTATCCCATTTTCAACACAATTCAGTATATAAATGGCATATCCAGTTTTATGGAGGAAGCGGCACTCGAACCTACAGCCCTAGCATTGAGAGGTAAGCAACGCTAAATAAAAAATGACTGAATGCCTGCAAACTGGTCAAATAAGACAGTATAGATGGGAATGCGTTTGAAAACACATAAACATGACATCAGAAGGAATCGTCCCGGGGACCTCTGAGTCTTTAAGCAAGCATGCTAACTGTTAGATCACCCACCCGTAAGTTGTAAGAACTTGTTTGACAATCAATGCAAAATAATATAAGAGAATAGAGAATCATGTGAGAGCTTCTCAAATATGCATACAATACCACATAGGCATGTGCCAATATAACAGTAGCATCACTGACACATATCACTGGCATCATAGCCTGATTAAATAAGGCGTTGATGGGTCCACAGCTTTTTTATTATTTGGATATCCAACCTGCTGTCCATTGCGCCAGCTCAGGAAACGGAAATTAAAAAAAAATCTTTAAAAGGCTCCTTAGAGACGTGTCAATATGTCACACTTACTGGCATCAATGCCAGAATTAAATTGTGAATATCGCGATGTAAAAACATTGAGAGAATATTATGGAACCTGGACAATCCGGCCCCGCTTCAAAACGGCCATGGAGAATCCGGCCCCTGGACAATCCGGCCCCATTTAGCATGGTCAATCCGGCCCCACTTTTTATTTCTGTTTTATATAGCAATATCAGTGTTATTTATTATATTATTACATACATAACAATTATTATATACATATAAAATATATGATGCAGT
This sequence comes from Panopea generosa, assembly GCA_029582155.1. Classification (NCBI taxonomy): domain Eukaryota; kingdom Metazoa; phylum Mollusca; class Bivalvia; order Adapedonta; family Hiatellidae; genus Panopea; species Panopea generosa. The sequence continues at coordinate 88,435,601 of CM055894.1, forward strand.
TATAAATCATAAAAATATTCATGAAATAAACATGGTAGCGTTAAACTTGATAATTTGTGTCGCACATTGTAATAACAAGTATACGGGTTTTTTAATGTTTAAACAATTAAGTTAACGTTTTTTTAAAAATTAAAGGTAAACTTGATTACTCGGGTCGTGCATTGTGCAAACAATTACAACAATTATTTGAACAAGGAAAACAATTTGCGTTTTATTAGAAGCGTATCGCTTAAACAATTAAACCAAAGACATAACAATGAAAATCAATTTGTGTTTGATTACAAATATCTAAACGCCAATACAGACGTTGCACATTGTGCAAACAAATAAACATGTTTTTCATACATCCCAGTTATTAGAATAATGAAATCAATTTGCGTTTGATTTAAAACTAATCTTAATTATTTACGTCGGGCAATATGCAAACAAATAAATAGAAACAATGTTGACACAATGTAAATCAATTTGTATTTTAGTAAAACATCTCTTTTGATATTTAAAAACTGTTAATTAAAAACGTACCGCTTTTCGTAATTAAAGGTAGACCTAATACTTTGGTCGCGCATCATGCAAACAAATTAACATGTCTTTTCATACATTACAAATATTGAAACAATGGAAATGTAGCAAGTACTAATAGAGTACCATCCGCGTGTGTATAAAAGTACAGATGTTCAATATCAATTTTATATACATGATTTGATGTGATACTTAAACGGACTGCTATTTGTTGTTATACTAGATTTTAGTGTTTTATATTGTTAACTTTGATAACTTTAAAATGGATGATTGGTGTATAACCTGTCGGAACACTGTGCGGCCGAGGCAACATGCTGTTTCGTGCGACAAATGTCAAAGGTGGCAACACCGGCTTTGCGGAACTGGTAAATTATTGTGTTTTCTTTTAAATAATTTGATATATATATCTTTTTGTGTTGATCTACTCAAGTATATATTTGACAAAGTATTTAAATGTTTACGTTATACTTGTCCAACCTCAGAAACTATTAAAAATATATGTATTTAGTTCTGAGGATTAAAACACCTACCTGTTGTGTTTATCACCCTCTATTTTAATCGAAGAAGTAGACGATAGTTTTTGTGTTTTATCTTTTTCTTGTAAATATCTTTGATTTTAATGAGCGAGCGAGAGAGAGAGAGAGAGAGAGAGCGAGAGAGAGAGAGAGAGAGAGAGAGAGAGAGAGAGAGAGACGTATATAATTATATTCATTTCATTTTCTATAGCCATTCTTATTAAATTGAATTATAAATCATAAGTGTGTTTTGTCCAATTTAATCTCCCAAAACAGTTACTTTCATT